>OMKK01032839.1:0-22106 GCA_900302305.1 Polymixia japonica | reverse complement strand
TCAGAACACTAGGAGTCAGAACACTAGCAGTCAGAACACTAGCAGTCAGAACACTAGGAGTCAGAACACTAGCAGTCAGAACACTAGCAGTCAGAACACTAGGAGTCAGAACACTAGCAGTCAGAACACTAGCAGTCAGAACACTAGGAGTCAGAACACTAGCAATCAGAACACTAGCAGTCAGAACACTAGGAGTCAGAACACTAGCAGTCAGAACACTAGCAGTCAGAACACTAGCAGTCAGAACATTAGCAGTCAGAACACTAGGAGTCAGAACACTAGCAGTCAGAACACTAGGAGTCAGAACACTAGCAGTCAGAACACTAGGAGTCAGAACACTAGGAGTCAGAACACTAGCAGTCAGAACACTAGGAGTCAGAACACTAGCAGTCAGAACACTAGGAGTCAGAACACTAGCAGTCAGAACACTAGCAGTCAGAACACTAGCAGTCAGAACACTAGCAGTCAGAACACTAGCAGTCAGAACACTAGCAGTCAGAACACTAGCAGTCAGAACACTAGGAGTCAGAACACTAGCAGTCAGAACACTAGGAGTCAGAACACTAGCAGTCAGAACACTAGCAGTCAGAACACTAGCAGTCAGAACACTAGCAGTCAGAACACTAGGAGTGACTCAGTAGAGACGCTGAACCACGCTGCGTTTTATTCAGTTTTCGGCCCGGCGGTGCTCTTCACCGTACGGGGGTAGCAGCGGAGGTGGCGTTGACCTAATCGATGGTGTTTTTCGTATCGTGCCTCTCAGTGATAAATCAACACAGTACTATAACAAAGAGACTCCAAGGTAACTTAGCATTGAAATGTGTTGGCTGAAAGCAGTTGCGTAGATGTGGTTTGCGGACCTACAAGTGGGGGGGTTTGAGAGCCACAGTGGATCTCAGGCCTGCTTCTAGCTGGTCTCCCTACTAACCCTACTCCCTAGTAATCCTTACTAAACACTGTAAAATGTAAAGGAGAATATAAAACAAGCTGATATACTATAGACTTCTTCAAATTCTGTCATAGAAATGTTATTTTCTACAGCCATTTGTTTAAATCATCATTTCTCATGAAGTGGATACAGAAGTACAGTATTGCAAAACGTTCCAAACTGCATGATAAAGCTGTCTCCATCTCTCAGTGGCATTATGGTATATCCGTCATATTCTACTGTAAGTGAAACGTGTGTGTTCTGTATTTTAAGATTGCTAATTAGGGACACATCCCTTGGCCCTGTCCATTTTGTGTGGTTTTTCTCCCTATTTCTTGAATGGAGCCTGTGTACGGATGTCGTTACTCGCTAGTAACACTAGAGGGCGCCATACTCAAAGTCACACTGACTTTAAGGCCTAAACTGGAGTCAAACGGTAGGTCCAGGTCATGCGGAGCAGTTCAATTAGCAAAATATTCCAGTAGTAGGGAATAAGCGGTATACAGTGAATAGAGATATATGTAAGGGACTTCGCCCATATTTTTCGATAACCGCACACCTCGTCGTGCATTATTCCTTGCATGGATTATAGACACTTTATATATTTATGGATTATAGACACCTTAACTATTACTGCATTATCGATTATTAGAATACTAACAGCAACTCTGGTTAGTTAAACCACGCTATATTTTATTCGATTTTCCTAACTGTATACGTTAGGCTTATACTGTATGATACTATATATACTGTATGTAGGCTATAGACTATAGTCTAAGGATAATCAGTCTAAGGATGTTCATGTGATTGAAACAACGATTGAAACAGCTTTGATTCTATTATGGCCAGATCGTTTTAACATTTTGATGGTTATAATGAATTATATTAACCTTTTTAATTTATTTATTAATTCAGTGTACCAGCTGTGCCTAAAATAACTTAAGCAAGGTTAAGTATTGAGGCTAATTTTGCTACCCACTGTGTGAACTGATCCTCTATCTCTGGCAGTAACCTAAATATCTCTGGCACCATGGCCTGTATCACTATGCCAATACCTCCATGAATGAGGAGTTATATGACAAGAATTATACATCAGTATTATCATTATGAGTGTCCTTACATGCTGTAGTGCACATTTGCATTTGTACATATGAGCCAAAAGAATAGTGCTGCTATGTTCCCACATACTCACAGATCCACTGATAAACAGGACAGACACTAGACAGACAGACACTAGACAGACAGACACTAGACATAGACAGACACTAGACATAGACAGACACTAGACATAGACAGACACTAGACATAGACAGACACTAGACAGACAGACACTAGACATAGACAGACATTAGACATAGGCAGACACTAGACATAAGACAGACACTAGACATAGACAGACACTAGACATAGACAGACACTAGACATAGACAGACACTAGACAGACAGACACTAGACATAGACAGACACTAGACATAAGACAGACACTAGACATAGACAGACACTAGACATAGGCCAGCATTGAACACAATATAATTTAGGTTACTCAATATACTGAACGCAATGTATTGCAAAAATAAAACCAGAAATGAAAATATTTATTGGTATATTTGGTATTGTAACAGTTAGATGTTAAACATTGCTCTCTCAGTAAATTCATGTGGGAGAATTCATGGTGCACACCTAGTTAGATTTACAATCAGATAAACTAGGGATGACTATGAAAAAACGGATCATTTTAGTACCATGGACTTTTGTTGGAAAAACAGCTGATTATGGACATGGATACGGACTTACTTATGTTTTATAGGAGAGAGAGAGAGAGTAAGTAAATAAACAAACAGGCATAAATGGTTCATTTTTTATAAACATAGAATAACATCCAGCAGGGGGACATGGGGGCGACAACCATTTGATATTGTGTTCACCAGTCATATGTACATGTTCTTCCAGGAATCCAGCACCCTCCTGTGGAGAAGACCAGGTTGTACAAAGGGGGAAAAAAAAAGGGTTACTTCACCGTATCCATCACAACTGCTAAGAACAACCTCATTCATCATCACCGACGACAGTTTTAGAAGAGCTAAAAGAGGCACTCACCTTTTGCTGTAAAGGCCTAATTCCTCCTGCTTCTAATCTGGGACAGCAACAGATGAACAAATAACAACAACAACAACAACAACAGGTGTTAAAAAAGCTACTTCGGACTCCAGAATTCTAAACTGCAAGAACGACGGCAATTCGGAAGCATTCGAGGCGCGGAATCAAACTCGAACGGCGCATCACAAACGACGACGGTGTATTTCTAAATCAGTCGTGTGAGAGAGAGAAAAAAAACAATGTTCCCCCGACTTTTAAACCGTTGCATTTCTAAATACAAATATACCATGGCGCAGAAGTAGGCTCAAAATGTTTGCAGCGTATTAGGATAACTCTAACAGCATGTAGGCCTATTAGACTGTAACTTGACAATAAATTGCTGCGTCTCAGTGATTCCTAAATGGGGCTACTGCTGCTGACTCAGGGAAATGTGATTAAGTCCCCTAACTGGCTTCACTGGGAGTCATTACAGGTTGGATTTATGGGTGCTACCACTTGGACTCTCTCGGTGGCAGGGGCCACCTTTTCCAAGTTTAGTGACCTCCATGTATGGCCAGCAAGTCACGGAGAAGCCAGATGTCCCCTCAGGCCACAAATAGAACCTTATAAAAACATTTTGGCACTGATTGGAACACTTTCATGTAATGAATTTTACAGTTAAGTCAAGTCAGGTTTATTTATGTAGCCCTTAATCACACCAGTCTCAAAGGGCTTCACAAGCCCACAATTATCTGAGGAATTAAACAACGCCCCTTGACCTTGACCCCTTGATTGGACAAGGGAAAAACTCCCAGAAAACCTTGTTAGGAAATGGAAGAAACAAAAAAGACAAAGGACAGGACGGTCAGGTGGGCAATAGGTGCCGAGTGGGCGATTTATAATCGATGGAAGTCACAAAGAGGATGGCAGCAAAATGTACAATTGGACCAATGGGACAGTAATACGAATGAGGAAGTGAGTTTCTGGCCGAGCTGATGTCACAACAGTCTCCAGGACGACGGTGTAACCCGGGCAACACAACTGCACTGTGAATATCAATAGCATTTCACGTGCATCCTATATGCTTTATATGGCTGGCAAGCATTTTCGTTTTTAGTTGCTATTTGACAGATCAGATGCTTCACTCTCCATTAACCGGAATGAAATGATCCTTTAATGCAAATGGGAGAACATATCAACATCAGCTAGAATATCCGTTTAAATATCACAACAGCAACTGACCTGTAAAAATGAGGATACTGACCTATTTCTTGTCTGCATCTGCAACTACTGGCTCTGTTGAAGAGAGAGATAAGGTAGTAATTATAAAAACGTGAAAACCCAAATTTGCTTTTAATACTGTATGTATGTTTGAGTGTTTCTAAAGTCCTGACTTACGTTTGACCTCCAGCTTGCAGGTGACAGAGGCCTCTCCGTGATCGTTCTTGGCTCTGCAGACGTACACACCGCCGTCAAAGTTGCCAGGTTTACGAATTTCCAGAGAGCAGATACCCTGGATGCAGATCTGCCTGTACTTGGGGTCATCTATGATAACCATCTGGTTCTTCAGCCATTGAATCTTGGGCTGTAGAAAGACAAGAGGTTATAGTGTCTATACCATGAGCCTGGTTGAAGTTCAGTGTACAACCGATTTAACAAAATCTAAAATCCTAACTTTTGATTTGATGCGCTCGTAACCATGTCGGAGTATAATAATCATATCAAAATGACTCATCGCCTCCTAAACATCCAGTTAAATAAACAAATAAGGGTTATGTTTCCGCTAAGGTTTGTGCAGATATTTAGAACACACTCGGCCCTTTGGGACCCCACGGGTCGCAATGTCACACATCTGACCCTTCCACCCCGGCGATATCTCGCTCTCCTACCCTCTTCTCCTTCTCCCTGTCCGCCCCATAAACAGAGCTCAAAAGCAAATAAAACCTTCTCTGGCATGGCCAGGGCTTCCTCGTGCTCGCGCTGTAAACAGCCGCCTCTGCAACCTTCCTGCGGCGACCGAGCTGGAATTGCGTCCAAGAAAAGACGAGAGGTCGCGACGGGACACCAACAAGGGCAGGTTAAAGATCTTCCGCATTCCGACCTCGCAAGTCAACACACACCGGCACAGATGGATGAGTAGGGGAGTAAGGTTTTGAGCCCTTAATTACGTTCCATCACCACCGGATCATCAGGGTGGCGGCGAGCAGATGGCAAGCGGGCCTTAGCGAAAGTATCGGGCATTCGGCGCCGCGGGTGTCACAGTCTCGCCCAACAAACAATGAATGCACACAGGCCCGCGAGGTACAGTACAGTAGCTTAACCTCTACGTGTCCTGCTGTTAAGTTAACTGTAACAGTTCCCCTGACTTAACGTTCACACGTACTACTGTCCACCTCGGTGGACTGGTCTGACCCGTAGTGGCGGTTTATTACGCTGTAGCTTCTCGGATAGTTGAAAAAATACGCAACGGGACCTTGGTTAAGCGTTAACGGAGAGCAACGCTTGTTACGGTACCTTAGGGGTTCCCCTGACGGAGCAGAGCAACTTGGTACTGTAGCCAACGGTGGTTGCTCTGTCACTCAGAGCGGTGGTGAACTTGGGAGGCTCGTTGAAGTCGTGTTCCTTGAATTCAACAGGCTTGTAATCAATACCTGAGGAGAGACAGAGAAACAGACGTCAGGGCTGCCCTGTCTTACTTTACTAGTAGGGTAAAAGGTAAGTTTCTAGCTCGTTAATGATTTGTTTTTAATGATACCATTATATACATTATATGAGGTTTTCTTGAAAAGGTTATGCACATTTTAGGCATGAGAACATTTCTCACAAATATTTATTGCGCTTCTTTAATAAACAATAGATCGAAATGGCATTTTGCATGATTGTATCAGAGGAAACAGACTGTCCTCCGTACTGGAGAAAGATAAGACAAGATATTTGCCACAAACCAAGTGAATGCCATACATTAAAGATAAAACAACAGAATCAATTCCACAATGTGAATTTCATATATAAATACCGGCCAAGTGTAGGAAAAGTTACCTGTCTTCAAAATCTTGGCTTCTCCCTTCGTAACAGCAGCTCCCTCACTCATTCCACACTTGTTCTCTGCAAACACTCTGAACTTGTAGGTGTTACCCATGATGAGGTCAGAGATGGTGGCATTAAGTCTATGGTAGTGCTCCAACACATTGAACCAGTCCTGTGAAAACACAACAGAGAGGGAGAGAGAGGGATGAATGAACACTCATCATATAGTAGCCTATATCATTTATTTCTTTATTTATCTGCATAATTGATTACTGATACTCAGCTACTGTTTGATACGTAAGGCATTATACCATGGCCACTTACCAAGAACAAGGTTTGTTGATTTATATTTTGGGCCAATTTGCTCTAAAAATAAAAACCTTTTGGCAGCGCTATATCCGTTTCCCTGGAAACACCCGTGGGTGTGACTAATACCTGGAACACAATTAGTCACACCCATAGACTCCTACGCAATGCAAACCGTAGCTTACGACTCCAGCCAATAGGAGATATCTTCCTAACAACCTAGCAACGGGGACGTTTTCTAGTCCCAGTTGAGTCTATCAGCCAACTTTGAGCTAATGTTTTCTAGACATCGTGGGATTTCCCAAACTGGATAAATACCGCACATATAAACACTAAAGTGCTCGGCTTGGTCGTTCTTGTTGTAACTAAGATATTCGCTGGGAAAAAAATATTTTTCCATGTACAATTTTAGCAACTATGCCCACGAATTTCACATGATTTTTAAGCTAGTAGCTCGGTGTCACTGGGCAAAACACGGTTATTAATTTTTCGTGTTGCGCATTTATTTTGAACGCCGATACAACTGCTTCAACGTCATAGCCGTGCGGTTATTGAAAAATGACGCACACCCTCTAGCCAATCAGAATCGAGTATTCACCCAGGCCATGTATACACAGCATGTAAACACTGTTCTCAGTGCTGCAGACTATAACCATGTCAAAAATATCAAGTGTGCACAGCAGACCTGGCAATACATAACCCATTTACAACTTTCATATATCACAGTGTTTAGCTTCCAGTATGCAGAAATACACAGACACATCCAAACAAGTATCACAGTTGAAATGTGCATTCTTTGATATGAAATGTTGCTCTGTGTTTGTCCTTTTGTCTATAACCTGTTATTTGATACACAACCATGCAGTATATTCCCTTCTGAGGCTTTGATATTTTGGCAAGGTGGGTTTAAGCTGACACCCATTCTCTTCTAGAAGCACTGTTATCTTTACACTGTGAGTGCCCAGATAGCTTGTGTATATCTATATTTTCCTTACTTTATACCACTAAATAATATATTAAAGCAGATCCTGTGGACTGTTGCCTTTTTATTAACAAAGTCCACTCTGGACTTAGGTCTCATCCAGTACGAAGGGTGAATGGTAGTTCATTTCTAATTTGTCTTTCAGTGATACTCCCACCGGGGAGCTAGCGCTCTCTCTCAGAATACAGATGCTAGTGGGGCCAGCGGCAGTTTATTTGTGTTGGAGGCTGTTTGACAAAGAACACACAGACAC
The DNA here is from genome assembly GCA_900302305.1 of Polymixia japonica. Taxonomy (NCBI): domain Eukaryota; kingdom Metazoa; phylum Chordata; class Actinopteri; order Polymixiiformes; family Polymixiidae; genus Polymixia; species Polymixia japonica. The sequence continues at coordinate 14,534 of OMKK01032839.1, read as the reverse complement.
GGCGACACACTGAAACGGAGACACGCAAACACAAATACACACAGAGTCATTGTTCAAACGAAAGTTAATACGTAAACACATTCAAACTCATGGACGACCCTTCCAACACCAACACACAGCAACAGCAGCACCGGCGCTGGCAGCAGGTGACGGCAGGTGTTGGTTTTAGGGGCGTGTAGTAATGAATAGGTGTCGGAGATAAAATTACTTCACGTCACTCAGACGCTATTATCCGTTTAAACGTTCAAAGAAATGTTTAGCAAACCATAGCAGCCTCAGAGAGGAACAGATCACTCTGTAATAGAGGAATAGATTATACAATAGACCGTAGTTTCCGGTTCAGGGTGCGGCAATGTAAGTTGTCAGTCATCATCCACCCTTGAATTCTTGGTCCAGGTTGGAATTGGTATTAGCGGAAATGTTCATCTTTGGCATCTCCAATTATAATTTTTATTTGGGACTCCACACATGCCGTTGCTGTCATCTTCGTCAGTTGAAACCAATAATTTGCAGGACAGGTTACGACTGCAAACGGCCTCAGAATTTTTACAGCCCGGTTTTGAGGCCTCCGCAGAAAGAACGAAAGGCAAGCATAACTTGTTGCAACACAATAAACATTTGTGAGCATCTAATAGCAGTACTTTGCGCCAATTATCTCATTAAACCTTAACAGTAGTTTTACCTAGAGCATCATATGGAGCCTTTCAAACTAAGAATAATGTAATTATCAACTTAGCTGTGTTCAAGGATACAGATGCAGAGCATTTAAGGTTTGCAGCTTTGCACACTTGCCCCGGCTTGTACAGAAGTTGTAGGGGAATTGAAATATCCTCATTTTGTCTTTTGGCGGCTAGTCAAAGGGAGGACTTTAAATGGGATAATAGCATGCAACTGAAGCACATAATTTCCCATTTTCCTGACAGCTGTCCTGTTGCATCTAGTTGAGGCAATTTTCTGGGTAACTGTTATCAGACAACTATGTGAGAAACCATTTCAGACGCAGTATGATCTCCGGTTAAGAAACACAGCCTTGGGTTGGAAGTCAGTTGTGATTTAAGGCAGATGTGTGAGAGTCTGCCTGGCGTTCAGTCCTAAAGACCAGATCAGGTCCAAACTGAGGCCAAACCAAATCAAGGCCAAAAGGAAGGTCAGAGTGGACCAATTAATCAGCAGCAGGTTCTTGTGGTCCAGGACAACAACCGGACTTTGACTTTTAAAGTCGGAATTCACCCAGAGAATTTGCTAGCGCCAAAGATACGACCTACTGAATTATCACTGCGAACATCCGCTGCGATTGCAACATGTCGATGACTATGGCAGCGTATCATTTATGTTCTATGTTCTTCATGTGACACTATCCCAAGACGTAGAACTAAATTATGTTGTTTCGTGACCTTGCATCCAGGTCCTATACGGTCGCCCAGACGGGACTTGATCAACATCCTGTTGGCCAAAGGTCACGATCGGCGAGAGTTCCTGAATACCGAACCTTAGTGACTTGTCTTGTACACCAAGAGGACTGCGCCGACGTAAAAACACCAGACAACAAATCATCTTACTTTTAGTGAGCTAAAAGATGTCTGAAAAGAATCAACTTAATCGTGTGTCACTGGATGTGTAACTGCTCCCTTCTTCTTGTCCCCGTTTAACAGCGTGGCACAAATCACCGAGTGCAACAGAGAAAGAAGAGAGTTTAAACACAGACGTACTGTAAACCGCAGGGATAAAGACCGTTTTATTACCGTCTGCCGGCTGTTTTGGTCTCTATACACATTTGACTAACTGGAGAAACATGCTCTACTAGATTACTCAGAAATTTGTTAAATAAACTCCTGATTCAAGGGTCAGTGCGTGGGTTTGTTTTGCTCTCTGTTTTCATTGTCTAAGGGTAGTCTATGCCCTATTAACAGCTTGCTCAAACCTTGGCACGGCTGTTAGCCTGAGACGGACTGTGTATTCTCATTGAGACTATTCATCATCTAACTTTGGTCAAGTTTCAGTTGACATTATTAGCGCCTTAGAGACCCATCACAGCCTCAAGTTCTCATGAGGATGATTGATGTAATATAAACTGATTCTTGTTTCAGGTCTGTGGCCAATTCAATTATTGGAGGACATATCAATGGAAGGTGCCAGATCAGATATGGTTTTTTTTTTTTCACACTTGGAAAGGGAACAGCAGCTTTGATTTCCTCATTCATTTGGGAGAAATCATTTGCTTTTCTTTCCTGAGTGTCCACTTGGCTGATGCACGTTTATTGCAACGCAGTCACATAAAATGTCTTTTTAATTTTGTTTGTATTTAAATATCAGCACGTCACATATAATTCCACTGGACAACATTCAAACCATTTCACATTCAGCGCAAGACAAAAACCGCCTCTGTTTATCAGTGTTTGTGTGTCTCAGGAACATTACTTAGGAGACAAAGGGCCAGTTTAAAGAGTCTAAGACTACGTGTTGATTTTATGACTGCTCTGTCAGTCTGAAAACATTATTCATGTTATGGTATCTATACCCTTGGTTGTGGAACATGTTGGTGGTCCCTGCGCTGTTTCAAATGATAGTTATGAGTTGGGATATTTATAGAGATATTCACATACAGCGCCACTACTCTGCAGGTGGTCTGGTGTTGCTGATTACGTTTTGTGCATGCAGACATGTATTGGGTTTGTTAGCGCGTTCGCTAGTTCCTCTGTGTGGTCATCCAACTACTAGGTCCTCTGAACCATTCGAGATAGAGACGCCAAACAAAAATCAGGGTGGACAGTGGGACCACGGGGGAACAATCTAACCCTGACCTAGAAGGGCTTAGGGCCCGGCATGTGGGATGCTGTACTCCTCTGGCTGCCTTTTGGTAGCCCAGCGGAAAGCTAACAAGGATAATATTACACTAATATCAGCCCATAAAATATGCCTTTGATAGTTAATGGACTATCACTGAAATGCTCTGGAAAAGTAGCAAGGATTAAAAAGCGCAACTGCTACCCAGACGATGTGCAATGCAGAGTTGGGTATTGGGCCAAGTTTTCTCCTCCCCTGCAGCACCTCTCCGTCGCTCCTCTCCCCTGTCCATCAAAAAAACCTCACACACTACAGGTGAACGGATTCTTAAGTGGAGTTTGGAGTTGGGTCGGCAATGTAAACATATTTTATAAAAGAGGGAATATCATCACACTGGCCGACCCGCAGTGGCAGACATTTGTTGTGAAGGTCATGTCTCACTGAACCTTTGCAGAGCACACAGTCTTTTTATGTTATTTTGTATAGATATTTTGCACATAGCAGCTTTAGGTCTATCAAGGACTGTGCCTTTAACTGCATTTCCAGATATTGAGAACCACTTAGATGTACTTTCGTTTTTTGGCAGATTTAAAAAAAAAACAACATTTTGGAATGTAAAAATATCCAAAACAACCAAATCCATAATTCAAACAGGAAAAGCTAGTTTGCTTTCTCAATGTGGCATTGATTTACAGCTGGCTGTGGAGGAAGGAGTTTGAGTTACAGTGGGCTAGTTGGGTAAGAAGGTTGAGTTATAGTTCTGTTCACACACTGAATGTGTGGCCGTACTGTACCTCCGACTCTGAGCTGAAGAGGTAGTTTTAGCTGCAGAAGCGTTTCACTGGAGAGTGGCAATGGAAAGCAATCACAAGCACAGGCCTGTTTAGTCTGTTGAAAATGGCTGCTCATCCCCACAGATGTTCAGACTTCCACGATCCTGTTGAGACTGTCTTCGGTTCCGCTAAACATTGAACTTTGACACAAATTTTAGGTCGCCTATCTAGTCATGTGTAACAGAGAAGTGATTGCTAACCGATTGCTAAAGACAGTTGATGACTGACACTCAGTTCACTCACATAGTTCATCCTCCGGCCTTGATGCATTTTTTTAGCCACACAAAGTAGATACACACAGGGAGGAGAGAGTTAGACAAAAAACAGGAAACAAAAAACAATGTTTTTATACAATAACCAACTATAAATATCTATATAAAACATGTAGTTTTAGATTAGGTTTTTGTATTTTTGGCAGCCTGTTGTGACATTAGCCATGTTGAATTGTACACATCTTCACTATCAGATAACCATAATATGGTTACAATGTTTTTTTTTTTATGTTAACAGGCATTAAGAGAGAGGTAGCATATCTGTTAAATGAAGTGTAGCCTGCAAGTGTATCTGTAGCTGTGTGTATCTAGCTTGTCTGTGTCTATAGACTGTGTGTATCTACAGACTGTGTATCTGTAGCTGTGTGTATCCATAGGCTGTGTGTCTATAGACTGTATGTATGAGAGAGGTATCTCTATCTGTTAAATGAAGTGTAGCCTGCAAGTGTATCTGTAGCTGTGTGTATCTAGCTTGTCTGTGTCTATAGACTGTGTGTATCTACAGACTGTGTATCTGTAGCTGTGTGTATCTGTAGCCTGTGTGTATATGTAGCTGTGTGTATATATAGCCTGTGTGTATATGTAGTTGTGTGTATCTGTAGCCTGTGTGTATACAGTATATAGCCTGTGTGTATATGTAGTTGTGTGTATATGTAGCCTGTGTGTATATGTAGTTGTGTGTATCTGTAGCCTGTGTGTATCTGTAGCTGTGTGTATATGTAGCTGTGTGTATATATAGCCTGTGTGTATATGTAGTTGTGTGTATCTGTAGCCTGTGTGTATATGTAGCTGTGTGTATCTGTAGCCTGTGTGTATCCACACTGACAGGCAGACTGTTCATCTACTTGTAAAACAGATTGTTTGACAAGGATGGCAAACAGCTGGGTTAGAGGAAAGCTCCACCGCTATAGAATGTAGCACTGTGAGACAACCAGACCAGACATAACGGGTAGAGATTTTAAAACACAGGAAGTGGTCAACATCTGTACCACCTTCAACCACATCATGACATTAATGTTTAAAATAATGACTCAATTGGAATGTTTGGATAAATGATATGTATATCAGAATAAAATGAGCATATCTACTAAGTAGGCATGGATATTGGAATGGCTATAATGGTTGTTCCTCTGTTCAGTTAAACCATAGCCAAATAAATGAATTAAAAAACTTAAAAAAAATAAATACATTTTTACAAATAAATAAATAAATAAAAACTTGAAAGGCAAATGTTTGGGATGCTGGATACGAGATCTGGCAGCCACACAACATTTGCAGAGGGCCCTTTATGCTAGACTGGGATTTAAATGCTCTTTTCTGAATCCAAGAGTATCAGTGTTCTGCCAGCAGGTAATTGGTCTGCAATTAGACCCAAGTAATACAGAAATGTGACGCGATTTAAGGAACATGCACATCTTAAAGTTATAATTTAGGAAAGAAACTCAAGGAATGATTAGTCACATCTGGCTCAGAAGATAATTGCTCATTAGTCTAGTGCAGAGAGATAGTAGCCCAGGAGTAGAAATACACGTGTATCTCTGCCAGGCTGCTCTTGGGCAACATATCGGTCCCCTTCTGGTTTCTTCTATTATTCCAGGATTTGGGGGCTTTAGTTCGCTCCATGAAACTACTCCACAGAGGAGGAGAGGGGATTAGCTATCTCTTGGAATCTGTTTTTCATACACTTCAACAATAGACGATTCAGAGACACGTGTCAGGTAGGGACTAGCCATACTAACACACCTAACACCTTCATGAATACGTTGGTATGGAAGAGTCAGACATGTTGTAGAAGCCACAAAAGGAGTAATTGGTGGACAAGCATAAACACAGACACCAGCACAAATAAGCCTATAAGTTTGTGCAGGTGAGGTTTAGATAAAAAGCCACGTTCGGGGAGCCGTGAAGGTCAAACATCTAGTCAGACGTCTAATTAACACCTCGAACCTTAAGGGCTCAAATCATCGAATCGGCAAAGAAAAGTCTCATAAAACCCATTTTTTTATTTGATCATTTATCAGACGCTTTACTCAGATTACTTTTTGATTTGCAAAAAAGTGCCTGAGTTGGGGAACAGGAGGGGATCGCAGGGAATAATTTAGGATTCAATGTTTGCCAAATATAGCATATTATTCCACAAGAGATTAGATAATGTCTGAGCTTTATCTCAATTATAAAATAGGCCTTGAAATATTGGTTTTGCAATTCTGGATGAGGAATGTGTTGCCCTGATGGCATTAGTTCATCAATATATAGACTCCTATATCAGATGTGGACAAAATAAAACACATAGTTATAGGTTTAGTCTAAGTTCTGATTTAAAATGCTGCAAAAATACCTGAAGTTCAGTGACTTCAAAATGTAGAGTAACAGGTCCGTAAGACTGTTGTCGTTTAATTAACCAGACCTACGAAAACTACCATAATTCTTTTCAAATTTGTGCTAAGAGTAGCCTATATATGTGTTTTCAAAAGGTGAATATCCCATCTCGGAACAAAAGCCCTGTTCTCAAAAGAACGTGTTCCACATAGAAGTAAAGTCTGAGGGAATGCCTTGAGCGACTTTCCCGGCCCACAGAGACTAGAGTGGGTCTGCCGGGTGCTATTGTAACCTGATGAGCCCCGGGATAAGCTTCAATAGTCTCTGACTGGATGGAGAACATAATCAGTTCCCACTGAAGTCTGATCTTCCACCTACAGGACCTGCCTAAACCCTCACTTGCCGCCGTACATTAGACATCAAAGCCTTGGAAAACTATTGTAAAATATTGCAACTGGAAACTGTAGATATTGTATGTTCAAATGCTGCAAATGGAAGTTGTTCATGTTAAATAGTTGTAGTATATATTTAATACCATTTACATTATAGTCTTGTATATAGTCTAGAAAGCTGGACATCTGAAACTAATCATAATTCTGGAGCAATGCACTCCTCTTGTCTATGACGTGGCTCAATATCACGCAAAACATGTCAAACCACGTTGTAGTTTTGCTTTTATATAGGACTATAATGCTGCAGAGCCATGGCATGGCAAGAGCCAAGAGCTCAAGCAGACTAAGTGAGGGTAGAGTAGAGTCTCCTACCTTTGCAACAGCTTTCTCTTCTCTCCACACGAGCTGGTCTCCCCAGGAAAATTGAGAAATATTCCAGTTTGTGTCCAGTTCCACAAGATGCCAGGGAGAGGAAGTCAACAAGACCCAGTTCCTTGTCATTTATCCCAGACAGATCTTTCTAAGTCTTACACTTGTTAGAAAATTGATTGTTCTAAAAGTAAGTGAGAGGAGCCCCACAGGCTATTGCTCCATCCCGCTGGGGACTGCTATGGGTCCTAGTGCCTGCCCGTATGTGCCATGATGTATGGACCATAATTCACCTGGTTAGTTTGAGGTATACTAAATTATTTGAAATTAATACATTATTTGTGCTATAGCATGATAATTAAACATTAGCGACTTTAGAATTAAAAAGAAATAGGTTGACAAAGTTCAGAAAAAAATGAACCAAATCTATGTGCTATTAATATCACTACTACTAGTATGACTGCTACTACTGCAATAGTAATATATTTGAAGTGATAATGGCCTGCAGTTGATTAGTTTCTCCAGTCAATATTTTTTAAATTCATGTATGTATGTATGTATGTATGTACAGTATGTATGTATGTATGTATGTACAGTATGTATGTATGTATGTATATATGTACAGTATGTATGTATGTATGTATATATACAGTATGTATGTATGTACAATATGTGTGTGTTTGTGTGTATGTATTTATTTATTTATTTTTAAACTGTTTTCATTAAGATTTTGTTATGCAATTCACTTGCATAAACAAACATCTTGATTGCTTGTTTTGAAGTGAAATATATTTTGCTATCTCACTTATCTCACTTGCATCAATTTGTCATTGTTCTCTCCCCTCTTTTACATTATTATATACTGTGATAAAAATTAAACTGAACTAAATATTGCAGCTGTTTAATATTGCTGGTAGTCAATGGAGGATTTTACAGGCATTTACAGGAATTTACAGGCATTCCACACATGATCCATCTAGCCAAAAATGCTGTAAAAGGTGATTTTAGCGGTGCCATTTTTTTCCGTGTGGAAAAAAAGAATATTCAAACAGCAGATTAATTTCCCTCTCCTCACAATTTCCTAGAAGCATAATTCTTCCATAGCTGTTTGGGTTTGGACAGTGGTCTGCTGTCATAATAATTGCAACATTTAGACAGCAGGTGTTTGTGAGGTCACTTCCTCTGAGCTATTTATTTCATGGCTCGGATTTGGATACTTGCAAGGATTTTGGATAACAATGATAATTAATGAAGTTTTGAACTTGTTGAACTCTGCTGTAATGTAAAGGTGGAGAGATATTTCTCTTTAACCTTTATTAAATTAATTAATTTGTTCATTCATTCATTCATTCAGTCAGTCATTCAGTCTGTCATTCAGTCACTCATTCATTCATTCATTCAGTCAGTCAGTCAGTCAGTCAGTCATTCAGTCAGTCATTCATTCATTCATTCATTCAGTCATTCATTCAGATAATCATTCACACTCCTCTTTCACATTAGCCCAGGTGTTTGTATTTTCCCAAAACGTTTCGAACTGACATGATTGTCGACATCCACACTGTGTGAAGATAGAGTGACTGTGTGCACTGGAGCGATGGAGGCACTGTGAGGGTGTGTGAGTAGTTAGTGCTAATGTTTGAAGAAGAGATTTGAGCTTAGAGGTGAGCAAGGGTAAACTAATCCAGGTGGTGAAAAAATAATAGTCTAAATGTCTGGTTGTGTGTGTGTGTGTGTGTGTGTGTATATGAAGCCTCGTCACACTATAGGTTTAACACAAGGTCGTTGGACAGACTGTCAGACTCGTTGCCCTCTGCTTCTAAGCTAAATATTGGCTGAGTTTTCCAAAAAAAGGTTTCAGTGTGTTCCTATTTTTTTCACTACCAGCCTCCCACATCTGGATCCAAGTGAGAACATCTGGAAGGGTAATCTGCTTACCATATTACACAAGGATTACACTCTTTGTGTGATCCTGGTGCTTTGATTACCGCTCTGAAACTTTCACGCCGTTGCTGGGTTTTTAAGAGTCCACTGCATCGTCCATTACAACTATTATCGTTAGTAAGTCTCTTTAGGGCACCTGAGGGGTGTCTGGTGGGACGTCTGGTCCCTTCTGAACCCCTCGTCTGGGACTTCTCAGGGACGGGACCCCCGTGAGAGACGAGGCACAAGCAGAGGCCTCTTCTTGCTCCGGCGCTGGAGGGCTTTGGGGAGTTGGAGCCCGGCCTCCTGCTGATCTCTCCCGTGCCGTTAATCACAAACCTTGGACAATCCCGAGACGCGGTCGGGAACGAGAGTAACAGAAGAGGAAACTCAGGATGATCCTGGCGACAGGCCCCGTTTGATCGATGTCCCCCGAGTTCAGGTGGGAACTCCTACCCCGCTATCGCCGCTTGGCTCACCTTTTCTTTTAACCACGCATGGTCACTTGACGACGAGATCTTATTCACAGGGACGGCCTGTGTTGGCCTGTTTCGTTTCGGCTCTGCACCGAACGGCAGTTGAGAAAATGGTATTGACATTTTCGTCCTGCTGAGGTACGCCAAGTTCAGCCTGGCCCGAGCACGCAGAAGTATCTGGTTCCATTTTATTGAATTTTACGGAACTTCCCCATTCCAATAACACTGAGACGCGCTCCAGATCGGCATGGCCGCGTAGATTAAAGAGATTCTATGTATCTTACTTTATCTGACAACAATTGTAACTCGAGCCTTCAGATCTATTGTCATATAATGGGATGTAAGGCCTCTCTTGCGAACACGGTCTGTCTCTCTTTGGGAGATACGCTTTTCAACATCCGTCCAAAGTGAAAAATGCCCTGTAAGGTAGACGACAGGAAGAGAGTTATATCTCATGTGTACAGTAGCTCCAGAGGGAAGATGATGGAGGACGTTTAGAAAATGAGGAAGTGATATTTCTCTGGTTTCAGCCTCTAATTGGAGGTAATGAAAATGAAAATGGTTGCAGTATATATAAGACACACACACAGTATATGAATTATAGTGCTTGAATCCCAGTGTAGTCCTTCACATTCACATAAAATAAAACAAGCAACATCAACAACAGAACAGCAGCATGAACAAATAACTAAATAAGGTTAGATAACAGTGAAATTAAAACAGAATAGAAAAGAAAAGAATAAAATCACCGCAACAGCGGAGCTGGACTGCAACTGCGGGGCCAGCCCTATAAACACGAATGTGTGTCCCTCACTGACTGACTCACTGAGTGACTCACTGACTGAGTGATGAAGTCACACCATTGGTTGGCTGAGTGTTGGAGTTTTCCCATTGGCCGATGTATCCGTTTCAAATTAAAAGCCTAGCGACAAGGCTTTTGGCCACAGTTTTGCACATTGACCATACATGGTCCAGCCATATACTAGGTTTTGGCCTAGTGTTGTTTAATAAGTGTGGCGAAAGGTTGCCTAGGTTACAAGGAAGTGATTCCCACTCTTGGAGCCTCTGTAAGTGATTCTAAACTGGGATGCAGTTGTTTGTATTTGAGGAGGTGTACGTTGGAACGCACTTTGTGGAAATGATATGATTCTGTTTACACCAGTAGAAGTAAGTAGTAAAGTGTTCAAAAAATAGTGCAAAGGCTCCAAATAGATTCAACAAATATTCTTGTGTCCCTATAATATGATAGTGAATGGCTAGGTAAAAGGTAAAGTAGGAAAAGATGTGATAATGTTCGATAATGTAAATGTGAAATTAAGCTATCAGTTGCTCTTCAAAACAAAATGACGTGATGTGGTACGTGAACTAACACTGAAATTGACAGTGGTTCTGGTTCTGCCCATTGATCACCTCCCAGTCTATAAAGCAAGGCTGTAACTGTCCATGTTTATGACGAGAGAGAATGTGTGTACCGGGTCCATCCACATCTGGGCTTCATCAGCCACATAGGATCGGAACCAGAGGTTGGAAAGACAGCTGACTTCGTGGAACTAGGCAGGAAATAAGGTCTTAATCTTGAATCTATGAAACATTCAGGTTTGATTACCGCGAGACATAGCACAGCGGGACCAGAGAGGGCCGCTCTCCTCAGCCACTGTCGGTTTCCCTAGTCAACAGTGATTGTGTTTACATGCACACAGCATTTAGGATATTAACTTCTAGATACCCCGACTTAAGTCATATTCAGAATAATAGGCAGAATAACAATATTAGGCATCCTAAAGTCACGCTCCAGTCGTTATTTCTTCCTGTTTTGTTTTTTTTTAGAAAAAAATACTTCTCGAACAGAAGCAAAGATCGCTTTTGAACCAAGCAGCACACCGTAACTTCACAAACAGCTGTTGCGCTAAGCTAGCCAAGACGCGGCGTGGAGCACTGTGTGCCGTCACCTGGGAAATCGATCTTTTTTTGCTGTGCTTAGAAAATTAAATTTTCTGCCCAAAATACAGGAAATGGCCTAAATGGATATTTAGACTTGATTCATTGGGGGAACCCATTGTGCAGCACCGGGATGCATATTTCAGCTCAGAACATGTCAAAATCAATCAAGTGTGCCTCTAATATCTCAATCACGCATGTACCTATATATGTGAACACATAGAACGTTCTGGATATTACAATGGAAACAGCTGGGATGAACCTCAAAACTTGGCAATACATAGGAAGAGGTGTATTCATGCCTCAGTATTGTGGCTAATATCAGCATATCTTACCTACAATATTCAGATTTAAGCGTGTGTGTTGTGTTGTGAACAAGTTATGATGTTTACATGGACGGACTATTAAACAGAATACATCACAAATAATATGGGAGTGTGAACGTCCATTAAAACACAGTCAGTGACCTCAGTATGATCGGTCTGGTATGAGTTTAATCCTCACCCTGAAACAGAAGAGTCGGTCTCATAGCCATTTGTGAGCTATTCCTTCTTAAGTGGTAAAAAAAAAGTTTCAGAGGTATGTAAAATCATCTGTCAGATTATCACAAACTAATTGAACACCTGACCCAAGTAGTGATCTGAGGGATTTGTGGTTAGACCACCAGCCAAAGCCAGGCGAAGCATGTGCCCTGTGACCTCCCCTCCACCCAGTCCAGATTAGCCCGGGGCTACCAGGAAGATAGCCTTTCAGGAAAGGCTTCCCAACTCCGGAGGACAATGGCGGCGTTGTCTCTGATAGAAAGGACCATTTCTACACTGGCTTAAATTTCTATAGAATGGAAGAATTAAAAAAAAAAAAAAAAATCTCACCACCACTTTACATAATTTCACGCCAGCCTGTTTGAGTTCGTGTTGTTCTGACATCTTGGCAGTTTTGAACCCTTTACTTGAATTCATATAGGTACGCAATGTACGTACAGCAGTTACAGCAAAGACTACATATTAGACTACATATTCCTTAACATCCATTAAAGGGGCATGGTGTGATGTCGTCCCTCTGGTGTTTACAAGGTGAAATGCAATCAGAATTCAGAAAACATCAACAACATTGAAACATAAAGTATATATTTTGTCCTTTAACGTGGCCAATGTGGGGCTCTGTACTCTAGCACGAGTCACAGGAGTTTACAAGTTTTAAACATAAAGATGAGTCCCTCACAGACATAATGTTTCTAAATAGGATATCTCAGGCAATACACTGGTACACTTGCGTTGAGGAAATAATTTCAAATATTATCTTTCAAAAGTCCCTGCAGATATTTCCAGGTCATTTTTAATTCTAGTAACGCAGTAGAATTGCATTAAAAAAAGATTGATCAATAAAAGTGAAATATAAAGTGCAAATTACAATCCCATTGTTGAATATAAGCAACACTTACGGAATCCTGCTTATGATTTAATGCAAGAGACAGTTGTCAAGGCTTCTCTCGCTCGGTACATGACATGCTCCTCTGCACATCTGTGTGTACAGCTGTGTGATCATCGAGGGATCCATTGTCACTTGTTAATGTTTGTTTAGAAAGGGTTTTGTCTGTGTTTAGCTGGTGGGAGGTAGCGTCTCTCTGCGAGGACCGGGTGCAGACAGATGGGGTCTCATGAAGCGCTGTTGTCACTAGGGTGTGCTGATAGTTTGAACTGTCCAACCACCGCAGTGTTTCGCTTCTTCCTCCTGGCCTCGCTGAAGCTGAAATGACCTTTTGACCCCTATGTTCTTCCTCTACGTTCAACTGAGAATTCCCCTGCCTTGCTAGAAAAAAAAAAAAAAAAAAAGCCAAATGAATAAAATGTAAATTTCCCAATAATTAGATGAACTAGATGAATTAGATGAAGTCATTGCGCTATGTTATGTCCTGTCTCTTTGGGAAGCTTTATCTCAGTATCTCTTTATCTCAGCGCTGGTGTCATTACTTTTAACTGCTATCAGTTGTATTTAATTGTATTTAATGTCCAGCCAGTCCAGTCGTTAAATTCATGTAACTGTAATTCCAAGATAGTTTGACGGACATTGATTTCTAACCCCGTGTGATCTCGATGCCAGAGGATGTACGTCAGTCAAACCCTGGCTATATGCTGAGATTTCATTCACAGTAATGGTTTGTGATATAGTGTGACACAAGGCCTTACAGTATATCTCTGGGGTTGGCAGACATCCCACTACTGTTGCCCTAAGGCGCCAATTCAGATCCATTCCCCAGTAGTTTCGTGCTGAAGGTTGATGCTGAATTAGTGGGCAACTCTGTTTGACAGAGAGGACCGCTGTGACATATATGAATGTTTCTTTGTCATTTAATTGGAATGTTACCCTATATCAGTACTCAAGTACTTGTTGGAAATTGCCTCAATTGAGTAATTCAGTGCCATGTCCTCAGTGACACGAGTATGGACATATTTATTAGAGTGCCAGTTGTCAAGAGCACTATCCTGGTAGCCAAGTTCTCTCTATAGTCCCTGAAAGGAATGTGTCATCCAAGCCTCAATTTGCGCTCAAGTAAACATGTTTTAAATTAATTAGTCCATCACTAGTCATTAACCTTTGGATCTACTTAAACGTCATATTCCAAAATAAATAAATAAATCCACATACTGTATCTGCTGCGTACTCTGTTGGGGAACTGTTTAAAATGTTTAAAATACTGAGAATCATAATGACACACGAATACACATTTTTATAGACTGAACAGAGCTTTGCAAGCATTTAACAAATCCTTGCTAGAGGCGACAGATTCCTTAGATGCGCGATCAAGAGAATAAAACATAACAATGTGTATTTAATTGTGGAATGAAGAAAAACTAAAACGTACCAAGATATCGTAACTTTATCTTTTTGTAACTCTCTATCCGTCTTTGCCTTCGCGCGATACGCGCGCCCTGCTTTGAGTGTGCGTCTCACCGAACCCGCGCAAAAATGCTTCCGTACTTCGCGGTGAAACGTTTACCGAACACGATACGAGTACGACGGTGAAAAGGAGGCGATCCGCTCCGTCTCTTCAAAGGCGAAACTATCAAACCAGCTGTCCAGAATCCCATCAATTGATAGATTGGCCCTTGAAATCAAATATAGCAAAGGCGGGACACTTTTTCCAAAGGCCTGGGAGGGTTGGCCCCTGGGGTGGGCAGGTACCTATTATACCGGAGCCCCGAGGCATTGAGGAACACACACACACACACA
>OMKK01032838.1:0-16412 GCA_900302305.1 Polymixia japonica | reverse complement strand
GAACCTGGGGGACGAGCACACAAGCACGTGGACACTCCTTTTCTTCCTCTTTCTTTCTCCTCACTCTCTGGCCTTCTTTTCTTTAACAGAAATGACTTCGGGGCTATTTCCCTGAATATTGCCCTTTACTATACCAAACTGAGATGTATGTGAGGTACTAGGTCTACTGTGCCTTTTGTATGAGATACTGAACAAATTGAAAACGCACAAATGCAGTTGTGTTTCTTTATGCACTCAACTCATGCAGAACCAAATTAAGTCTCAATATGCACTAATTACTGTATATTTTCAAGAAACACTTTGTAGACTGTTGTGGAATACACATCTCATTACTCTTCCATAAACCATGGCCGTTTAAATATTTGCTGTTATTTTCTACTTGAGCATCCCTACAGTGAACATTAACATAGACATAACTGGACAAATATGTATATGATTTCTTCAAGCTAATTTGTGTTTGTTTTTAGCTGATGTACTGGACCTATCATAGATATTCCCAAATATAACTGTATATTTACATGCTCACTGTAATGTTACACAATTAGCTTCAGACATGGACCAGAAACTATTTATAAGCTTATAGAAGTGGACATTGAGGTGTATTAGAGGCCTTTAGAATTTCAAATGATGCCTAAATCCTACCAATGCCAAAACAATGTGACTATTTATGCCTGTTTTGTGTCACTGGAGTGTTCTAGCACACTCTGTTCTAAGCTCATTGCAGTGATGTCATCAAGTGAAATTGATAGCACTGCAATGAATGCACCTAAACAAACCTGGTCTCCCTAAATTTATGTTGATGGTGAGAGACGACCTAAGAAAACATCTGTTTTATTGTGCAGAGACATTTTCTGTTGTCAGTTTTACTGATAACGGAGAATGTTTCTCTAGACTTGAGTGTGATACAGAGGTGGTTTAATAGGTACATGATATAAGCAACCACATATTGATTAAGATTGTATTTAATATACTTTATAGTTATGTTGGGAGTGTACTTGACCCCAACTATTGTCACAGAAAATGTATTAAAGCACAAAAGCGTTTTCAAAAAGCATTGTGGACACAGCATGGCGGGATGATGTGTTAATTTTTGTCACATTGACTACTGAGTTAAGCCTATAGAAGACTTGGATGCAGGACAAAAGGTGCAAAAGCGCTGTTACCATCAGTTAGGCATCATACTTGAGGTATGCAATGTGAAGTGGATCTGAATAAGAAGTGGCCATTGTGTAGCTCTTGGTTCACACATCTACCTTTGAGGTATACTGCACTACAAGGTTTATAATGGTTTTATATGACATAATGGGAAGCGGTTGGGGTTCACAGCAAGTTACATTCCAGAGTTATCTAAACAAAGGAATTGACTATATTTATTGATTGTTTTTATGTCATCCAAACTAATAACATTGGCTCTGTGGAGACACATTGCCATAGAGCTAAGGAATACTGTGTTGACTGTTACTGTATTTTTGTTTTTACCAAATTTATCAAAATATAAAGTGAATTTAACATACAACGCGTCTTGTTTTTTTCTTTCAGTCTTAGAAGCTTGTATTTTACCCATGTGTTGTATCTCAATCCAACCAACATGAAAAGACGTGTGATCTTATGACGTTGTGGCACAGTACCCAAGGGTTTGCATGCTTTAGGTCAAAGTGAAAAACCTGCAGGAACCAGGTAAGCTCATGTACGAAGCGCACATAGTTCTTCCTTACTATTTACAAAAGGTGTAATGTGGTGATGATGTCCCAGTCGCTCTACAAACAACAGTATGATACGTGCGTTATGATGCGTTTTACTGACTCAAACAGGAAATCGGCTGTCAATACGAAACCATACAGCGCTCGATCGACAGGTGAGGCCGTCTGGGTTTTTTTTCAAAACAAATACAAAAAAAAACTAATGTTAGTTTGAATGTCCGTATTTGCGACTACACGCATAAAACAACGCGTAGATGAACAGAAGCGTCGGGATTTTTCTAATAAGCAACGCGAGGGAGGTATGTTAGAAACAGGAAAACATAATGTGACATACAGACCAAGTTTACTTGTAAGTTGTCATGTTGGGTTGAAGTTTGACGCGCCTATTGCTTCGAAATCGAAACTTAACGAACAAATGTACCGCTAACTTCCAACTGCTGCTGGACCTTGCTCGTACACATCTGTGGCCATTAGAAACATTTTCCTATTTTATTCCTATATATTTCCCTTACAGGTAATCGGAAATAATACATGTGTGTATCTTATGCGAAAGGATGCACAATATCTTACGTTATAGGCCTAAAGCTTTTTTTAAAATTTTATTTAACTCATTACTCTGTTTGTTTTTCTAGAACCTGCCATCATGTCAGTCAGTGGGACTGAAAACAATCAGCCGAAACCCCAGGTTTCTGAGCTTACCTGCCCAATGTGCTTGCAGTTGTTCACTGAGCCAGTGTCCCTGCCCTGTGGTCATAACTACTGCTTGGCTTGCCTAGAGACCATGGGTGCAGGCCTCGACCAACTTTGCTGCCCAGAGTGCCAGGCAGAGTACGAGGGAACCAAAGCTCTGGTGAAGAACTTCCAAATGTGCAGCCTTGTTGAGACCTACAAAGCAACTGCTGGGGAAGTCAACTCCAACCCGATCCAATCTGAAGTCAGCTATGTAACAACGAAGAATAATGTTTGCTCCATAACAGAAAAAACAGAGGCAAAAGATCACCAGGATGCAGCAGCATCCAATCAGAATCAAGCAGAGAGTTCAAAATGTAATTTTAAGGAGCTTAAGGAGTCGGTGCAGGCTGGCATCCAGGAATATAAGGGCAAAGATGGCTTTCACATTGGGTTGAGATCTACAGGGAACCCCCTTTCCTTGGACAAAGAACAAGACAACACCAAAGACAAGATGGAAATGAATAAACCCAAATTCAGACTGGCATCTCAAGTCACAGACTTGACCCTTAAGTTGGAGATAGCAGAGAGTGTGCTACTGAAAGAGAAGGAATGGGAGGTGGAGGTTAGCTCTGCTAATGCCCAGCTGAGAGAAAGAGCAGCCAAGCTCTTAGAAGGGATAATGGATTTGACACTTAGCTACAGTGCGGAGGTGACAAAGTTGATTGAAGGGGAGCTATGTCCAGGCGAGGCAATTATACGCAGTAGAGTAAGTCGAGCTTCGACGCTGACTGACCAGCTGAGGCAAGCTATGCTCAGTGCTGAGTCCCTATTAACTGAAGAGGATGGGACTGTGTTTAGTGAGGATCTTCACAATCTACAACCACACATTGCAGAGCTGATGGCCAAGCCTTTGGAGGAGGTGGACGACAGAATTGAATCCAAAGTGAACTCTGCGCGAGCTTGTCCTAAGCTGGAACAGATGAATGTAGAGTTGAGGGCAAGATTAGGAGAGATTCAGCGCTCCCTTCGAAACACCCTAAACCCTTCAGAGGTGACCTTTGATCTGGAAACTGCCCACCCAAACCTTGTCCTGTCACAGGACATGAAAACAGTGACCTTCAGTGCCACCAAACAGCCTTACCCATCCTCTCCTCAGAGGTTCAGCAGCTTTCTTCAGGTTCTCAGCACCCAGAGCTTCTTTGGAGGTGAGCATTGCTGGGAGGTGGAGCTGGAAGGCTCTCCCTGGGCCATTGGGATATGCTACAGTGGGAAGCTAGCACGTAGCGGGCTGCCTAGTGCCCTAGAGAGCAGCCGCACCTCCTGGTGCCTGATGTGGTTTGAGAACCTGCTGAGAGCCTTTGAGCAAGGGCACGATGTACCTCTGAAGAGGACCATAGGATCACGCAGGTTAGAGATCAGGCTGAGCTTCAAGACCCACAGGCTGAGCTTCTACAACATCAGCCCCAGTAGCGGGAAGACTCACATATATACCTTTAAGTCTAACCTGACTGAACCAGTGCACCTGGCCTATAGGATGATGTCAGGGCAGCCCAAGGCTTCTGTCACTATCTACTCATAATAATAAAAATATAATAATAATAATAATGCAGCTATATTTTTACTAGCTCTATGAAGTATGAAGTGTTTGAAAATAAAAAGGGCAAAACAATCTTATTAACAAACCATCAATTATAATAAAGGGAAGTGTGACGGATGTGACGGTGACATGTGACATGATGCAATATGGGCATTTTTAAATTTTTAAAATACACATAATGAATAAGAGAAAGTAAGAGTCTGGCAGACATGCTTCACTCACAGACATACTAGGTCCATATAATGCAAGGAGATTTATATATATACTGTATATAAAACACAATATTCAAATAGATGCCAAGGACAACTGATACTGCTGGCTCTTGAAGGACTGTTCAACAGATTTGAGAAATCAATCTAGATTCCATTAAATAAGTCAACAATAGGCCTACTAATTGAGAACATATTGCAGGCAATACAAGTTGTGATGTTTATAAAAAATGTTTGTGTTTAGTGTTCCTAGAGAAAATATAGACTCCTGATTGTCAGGCAAGTTGTTCCAAAATTAAGGGTTTCTGATTGTAATTACTTGATTACCTTTTGTCTTAAACGGTCAAATATGTTTTGTCTGCTGATCTAAGACCGTGTTGTACATAGGAATAATAAGCATAAAATATTCATTAAAAATCAAGTATTCAGGCAATGTGTATGTCATAGGAGATATAACCCACTGTAGAATTATCAGTGCCATGTAACTTTACTGTGCTATGTTTTTGAAATCTCATGAGCTGAAATTATCTTCAGTGCACTCATGAATAAATCACATCTAACTCAATAGGTAACTACAGTTAAAGGGGTGGGAATAGTCTGAAATTGTAGCACTGAATTAACACTAGGGTGAGAGGTACTCAAGAACTAAATAACTAGTGTACAAATTTTATTTGATGTAGATGGTTTTAAGTCTTTTAAGTCAAAATAGTTGTGAAGTAGCCTACTAGTGCAATGTATTTCATTATACAGCACAGGTCTTTTATAACATGTCCAAAACGTGGGTCTCCTGAAACCTCAACACTACTGTTAACATGTTTGGCTTTATACCTGTAAAAATTGAAAATATATATTTCTTTTTTTACCTCTTTAAATGTGTCTTTCAAATAAACTCTGCAATCACAACTACCGCTTATTTAATTTTGCAGAAATTAACTCATTACACCCAGTGACAATTAACCAAATCTACAGTATGTGGTGACAACACGGACGAGGATAACCTTTCCCTATCAGGTAAAAAGGAAGTCTCTAACTGTCATCTCGCGATAAGTGCTCCTCTGGTTTTGAGAAGTCAGCTGACCACTGGGGGAATTTGTTAAGCTAACGATCGTTGGTGCAGCCAGCCCAGCTATGTCGTTGTTTTGTGTTCAGTTTATTGCTCGACCGCAGTGTGTATGATAAACATGTGTCGTATGTGCCACTGGTATAATCTGTGAAGACGCTATTGAGCATTTTTGCCCTTGAATTTGAGACTTCTGAATCGGTAAGCTGTTAATTTTTTTTGCCAGTTGAAGCTCTCACGGCGCTGGGGTCAGCTTTATTGCACTGGCGATCACACAAAAACAGTCAACGATATTTATTTCGCTGCTTTACACAACGTGAGGCACTCGGTTTCTAAATGACGATGTTGTGCCGAAATTTCACCACATTTTTTTCCCTGCCAGATTTCCACTCGCTTTCGCGTGATCCCGTGTTGCTTCGTTCCGGTGTTTCGTGAACGCGACGCGGAGTGGAAATCTGGTAAGAGGTGAAATTTCGGCACAACACCCGTAGGCATCTCTAGTTAGGAAAGCTACGTTGGTGCAACAGCCAAACGCTAGCCTGTCTCCAACCGAAGCGTGCAAACAACCCACCTCCAGGTGGCTAGCTAGCTAGAGGTAGCTAGCTGATATCCGCCGCAAAAATATATGACCCGAGTTAATCGCGTAGAAGTTGTCTAACGTTAGGCAAGTCAGGTTAGCTAGCTAAAGTTACTTTAGCTAACTTAATGTTGTGCTGGCTTTCGCTTTAACACAGGACTGGTCGATTATTTTGACTTTGACTTCTGTGTCTACATTTAGTTGGGTATCATCTTTTTAAATTCACCCAACTGTAACTGTCGAGTTAACTACCTTCGTTTTAACGTTTCAAACGTTGGGTTACACTCTGGATGGCCAGCATAACAGCTCCATCCCGTTACATAATGTTTGTCTTGCGTGGAGAAAGTTTGGACAGGTGCCTGGCTGCCTGGTACTGCAAACTACAACTGCAACAACAAACCTATATGACGCTTTTAGGTTGTCCTCCGGGCTAAATAAGAGTGCTATGCAATATGTTTGTATTTTTTCCTTGAATAAGACTCGCCAATAGGGAACATTTCTATTAACCTATAAATGTTTCTCCAAGAGGATTTCATAGCCTTGTTTATAACGAAAGGAAAGGGTTTAAAACTACCCACCGCAACGTAATCCTCCGTAGAAGCCAAGGGAAACCCTGAATATAACCATGCCAAACAAAGTGTTTGCCTTGGCTTTTGTGAGGTCAATTTTTCACAATATAATGACCTTGTCTCCCAGGCCCAGACACCATGCTGGACACAGTGACTGCTGTGGTGAGGTTTGTGCAATACAATGGCAGCGTTACACCCACACCTGTGGAGAACACATCAGCATTCCCAACCTGGCAACATGACTCTGAGGCAAACATCACCAAGCCTCACAAATGTCTGCAGGTTTTGTATGAGGACATTGGAGACTCCAGGTAAACAAAATCATAGAAGCGGTTGTTTAAACAGACATGGGTCATTTTGCTAAACCATGCTTTGCTTGCTGTACCTTAGCATTGGACCCATGGTGTGATGAGAAATGAAAGTGAAAATAAAACAAAATAGCAGACATTTCATAGGTTCCAGTTTTGTAGTGCTTAAATAAGCATGGATATTAGAGTTTATTAATAATAACAATGCAACCACAGATGAATAATTCTATTAAAATTCTGTTAAAAATCCACACACCAATTTGCTGTGATTTTAGTAGATTGTCTGTCCAGCATAGTAAATAGTCAAAGAATACAACTACGGCTTGTCAGAGGTGGTTTCTTAGCTCATCCACCCTTCTATCTATCTCTTTGTCTTAGGGTGAGGTTCTGGGACCTGCTACTGCTGGTGCCCAACGTGGCCTTCTTCATGTTCCTGATGTGGAAGCTGCCTTCAGCCAGGGCAAAGATTCGACTCACCTCCAGCCCCATCTTCATCACCTTCTACCTGTTGGTAGGGCCCTTCCTGCAGATATATTGTAGAATATCCAATGCAATGAGCCACGGATAAAGAATGAACTTGAAAATGAGATACTCCTGCACACTGGATTATAAATAATCAGCCTGTAACTAAACATAGGTTAATTTTGTGTTTGTGTTCAGTCAGTTACCAATATTTCACCCAACAGAAGCAACTCATTTGAGACTAGAGATTTCAATATAGTATTGATCCAAACCTAGCTGTACAGATCTTGTACCTGTTAAAGCCATTTACTTGAGCCATTGTCTCATGACATTATTATAAGTGTCTTTCTTGTTTTACTTTTCTTTCTTGTCATCTATATCTTCTGGGTATTTCCTATCCACTCTCATGTCCCAAAACCCCCTTCCTTCTATTAAAACAGCTGTTATGTTCAGTGCGGCCCAGGCACTTTCTTTTTAATCTTCATGTAAATTTAACTAACCAGTCTCACTTCTTCTTCTGTTCTTAGGTCATTATATTTAACCCAGTCCAATGTGACTTTTGTGTCCTCAGGTTTTCGTGGTGGCAGCGGTTGGAATTACCCGGGCCATAGTGTCCATGACTGTTAGTGCATCCAGTGCTGCCACCATCATAGACAAGGTAGGGGTGTACATACAGTACACATGGAAACACATTATGGGGCACACATGTGCATTGTATTGCAATTCTTGACATGATGTGGTTGTCTTGTAGGTAAAGGAAATGGATATAGGCCAGATGTTACATGTTTGAGCATCCTGCATGATGTTTTACTGGGCTTCTTCAGAACCTCCTAAGTGGCTTCATGCTAAACACATGACTAGATAGGACTACTTATTTTTATTTATGATCCCAAGAAATGCGGGGCCTGTCTGAGGAAACAGCCATACAGTCAGGACATAATTGACTGCTATCATGCATCTTTGCTGAATCAGTACTTTTCTATATTTAGCACACTTGTACTACAGTTCGTCTGACTGGTGCAGAGTGAATTAGCAGCTGCCATATCCTGTCACAAACACCTCTTTTATTAAGTTCCCAGAAAGATTTGTTGGAGCCACTGCATGACTTTCTAGGGCTTTCATGTTGAAAAAGAAAGACAGGGCTGACATTCTTCACATACCAGACAGATCTCTATGGTGTATGCAGTGAAGGACCTACTGTTCCCCCAGCAGACTGCCATACATGCTCTGTTGGTATAAGGGAACATAAAGGGTTATATAATCCTATGGACTGTGGAGTGGCCTGTGACACTATTTATGACATGAATGTATATGATATGATGTGTTGGGTCTCCTCGCTGCCATGGGTTTTTATGTTGTTCTGTATCCCCTTAGGTTCTGTGGGAGATCACACGTTTCTTCCTGCTGGCCATTGAGCTCAGCGTTATCATCCTGGGACTGGCTTTCGGTCAGTCTACTCATCTGCTTTCTCTTCTGGTTTAGATACGAGCTAGTGTGATATCTGTGTCTCCTTTCTCTGTCTTGAATGGATGTGGACTGTTAGTAATTATTCCATCCAGCCCTGAGTTTTGTATTGGATTAGATTAGATTAACTTCAACAATCATAGTGAATGTAACTGAAGTCATTGTGCAGTTTTTTTGTGTGTTTTTTTTAAAGACTTTGTGTCTACTTTTGTTAGGTCACCTGGAGAGCAAGTCGAGTATAAAGCGTGTGCTGGCCATCACTGCTGTGCTGGCTCTGGCTTACTCCATTACACAGGTAACAACAAATGATAACCTTCTGGTAACTCTGGTAACTTGGTTTACATACAGTATATGTAGCAAGGGGAACAGCTGTGCCCGTTTCAGTCAACAGGAATCAGCTTTTTGTTGTTGATGAAATCAATGGAGGACTAATTGGAGTGTAGTAACATTTTATATTTAAGCTGGTTTTGATCATCTGGTGGTTGTTTTTAGTAGGCTGCTTTTCACGACCCAGATCTTGGTATATAATGATTTATTTATCATTTAGTATCTTTATCATGTGGGTCAAGAAAATAACAATAATAATTTGTTTATGTTGTATGGTATTCAAATAGACAATACGTTCTTCTGTTCCTCTCAGGGTACACTAGAGATCCTTTATCCAGACATACATCTGTCTGCAGAGGACTTCAATATCTATGGTCATGGAGGAAGACACTTCTGGTTGGTCAGCTCCTGCTTCTTCTTCCTGGTCAGTAGCCATGCAGCATTAGTGGCAGCAGAGGGGAAAAAAACCTCAACTTTCACATTGCCTTGACATTTCACTTGATGGATAACTTGCATCTAAGGTTTGATTCAAATTCCAATTTCTTCTCTTTAGGTATACTCTCTAATTGTCATCTTACCTAAAACTCCAGTGAGAGAGAGGATATCTCTGCCATGTAAGTTATAAGATATCATTACATTGTTTTGATAACGAAGTACAGACATTATATTAAAAAAAAGTTAAGATGGCACCTAGAATGTTAGACAATGAATAGGGATGGTTGTTTTTTTTTAATCTTGAATGATAAACTGTCTCTAATGAGATAGTGCCAGCTATCTGACTTCCTTATTGTCCTGTTCTGTTTTCTCTTTCCAGCTAAGAAGAGTTTTTATGTGTATGCTGGCATCTTATCTTTATTGAACCTAGTCCAGGGGCTGGGCAGTGCTCTGCTGTGTGCTGGCATCATAGAGGGACTCTGGTCAGTATGCTCTTCATGTCAACTGTCTAGGAGCTTAATGATGTATTGTCATAGTAAAGTAACGGATATCTAATGATTTTAAGGTACCTAAACGATTTTTGAGGCAGTAGAATTTTGAATCATTTGGCTTGATTTTAAGTGACAGATATGGAACCGTTAACATGACTAGACAAAAGATTGTGGTCTGGCGAAATCATAAAAATGTTAAAGATTAATAATAACAAAAAATACTAATACTATTTAAATACTAACATTTATTTTTTAAAGAAGTTCCTACCCTTTTGCATCATAGTTGCACTATTTCACTAAGAGCATGCATTTTTCTGCTGCTGTGCTCACGCGGTTACCTTTCTAATGACATCTGGTCAAGTCTGAATTGGATCAAATGACCTGATTAAATAAACCTGTTACCAATTTAGAGAAAGTCAAAATTGGGGACAAACACTAAAAGTGTTTAAATCTAATCAATGCTGTTTAAACGGCTTCTATTTTCATTGTGAGCCGGCAGGTCTCTTCACAATTGGTTGTTGAACCGTCTCCATCCCTAATGCATGTACAAGCCACAGAGTTATTGCTTACACAGATGTTGCCTACACTGATTATTGTACATGCAAATATTGAAGCAATCGACGTTAAAAACTGGAAATGAGCCCAGAAGTGTTAGAAGGTGAACTCCCCCTTTTAAAGCTCAGTGTGTCACGGTAGGCTACACTTATTACTTTCTCCTCAGAGCTATTTGCCTCAAAGCATTCTTGACTGACCTAATTTCGGTTCACCCTAGGAGTTCCTAACTGGTAGTTCACCCTTAATAACTAGCATCAGTTCTCTCCTGAGATCCTATGGACTGTGCTTTCTTTGTTACCGTTTGGATGCTGATAACGTGTTCTAATGGGGCTGATGGAGTGCTGAGTGTGGGACTTTATTTTGTTTTTTGCTTTTTTTTCTGAACCAGCTGTGTGGACGTCACCACCTTCCTCTACTTCTCTATCTTTGCTCCACTCATCTATGTCACGTTCCTCAAAGGATTTTTTGGGTATGTAAAACAAACCACAGAATTCAGATGCAGTTTTTTTTTTTTTTTTCCAACCCCAGTTGTCTCTTAATTGTTTACTTTTCATGTCTTTTCAATGGGTTTAAGGATACTCTTGATCACTTGATTTTATCTCGCATTACTTTTTCTTCCACAGTTCGGAGCCCAAGATCCTGTTCTCCTACAAGTCGCAGGTGGACGAGCCGGACGAAAGCGACGTCCACCTTCCCCCCACCTCTTCGTCCACCCTGGGCCGCAAGGAGCTGGCAGAGCAGGGCCTCTACTACTCCTCCACCCAGATCGACGGCTCGGGGCCTAGCATGGCTGGCACGGTGGGAGCCTACCTGGACGATGTGGCTTCTGGGCCCTACGGGACCAACAGCATCAACAGTATTGACAGCGACCGCTGGAGGCCTATCAATGCCTGAAGAGATGGGGAGGTGCGTGGAGAAGATGCGGGCTGACAGGCTGCTGGACTTGAACGTCATGCTGGGAGATGGTGCATGTAGGGGGTGGAAGGATGGGGCCAGAATAGTGTGGAATGAGGCAGTCTGAGGCCTTGTTAGGATATGCTTGGCCTTGTGGATGAGTGAGGAGAGAACTTTGCCAGCCTCCTATCTGGAGTACTGTGAATTAAGCATCAGAACACTGCTGCTTTAGCACAGTGTAAGATGTCCCTCACCAGGGGCACTGTCCCCCATCATGGACCATACAGACTCATTATTGGTACTGATTGATAGAGCCTTTAATTTTGGTTCATGTTGCCACCTCCATTCAGGCTGCCTGTTCTCAACACATTATCTACTGCAGGTACACACAATGATGTCACTCGTACCTGAGCCTGGTTTAAAAACTTTGTTCAGTGTTAACCCGACATCTGTACATTCCCATCCAAGGCCTACTATTTAAGTAACAGCAACTCAATTGACCAACTTTACCTGCTGCCTTGTGTTAGATTTGTGATTCAACTAGCTAATCGGCTTGTACTGAGTCATTGTGCCTCTCTAAAGAGGCAAGGACTATTGCTAATGCTTTCCAATCAGTGTGCTTTCTTTGTCTTCTGAAATCAGTGCTCTTGTGTCCCTCCCGTTGACATGTGATAGGTTGTATCGTCATGCTATCTGTGTCACTATTGTAATGGTAGCCCTTGTGAAAGACCAAGAACGGGACTACTGGCACCAGCAACACTCGCTGCTAGGCTGGACTGAAACACAGAATGGAGTCATCATTGTGTCTCAGCTGTAACCTCTCAACCTGTCATATTGTTTTCCATTTTATTTATTTAAGAGTTTTGCTTTGCACTAGAGTAATCATTCCAGTTATTGAATTAAAAATGATGGTGGCTTTATGGTTAACGTGGAGAGGCAAATGGCACTTAAATTCTTTTCTTAGTTCAACCAAGAAGATGCAGAGAGTAAGTTTTGTATTCCAAATTAGACAAGTCCTTATATCATATGAAAATGATCAATGCAAGTTTGCTTGCTACAAGATAGTTGCTGTATCTGTTTGCTGCTGTTTGTCTCTGTGTGCAACATATTCACAAATATAATTAAACTTGGTGGAATTGGACTATAAATAGTATCAAACAAATTAACCACACAGAGGACAACGAAAGTGGTGATGTCATAAGTAGGAAATATTAGTCTTATTACAAGTAAATGTCTGTCTCCGAGGCTGGGATGATTACTTCGGGATATCACAACAATATCTCACATCACTAAATTCCAACCATGTGACTTCATACCTTACCTACAATGAGCTTGCTGCTAACTTCATAACTTAAAAGGGCTTACCTTTCCACTGTCTTGGCTGAACATCATTCCAACTAAAACAAATTCTGTTTTTTTTTTTTCTTTGATTTTTATTTGTCTACAAAGACAATATTCCATGTATTTGAAAATACTCTCCTAGAAATTGTATACATTTAGTATGGAATGATCATTGTACTAAAGCAGTATTGGATGTTATATAGTGAACTGTATGCAGAATATGTATAAGGAGACATTTATTTTTTCACCATTGTAAACACAGTTACTGTTAACACAGTATAGTGTTTATGTATCGCCAAGAAAGTATTTCCTACAGTTTCTGCCTGGCTCTTTAAATATTTCCATATCATTTTGGTTGCTCTTGAACTCTGGGCTGTATCACCTAGAGTAGTGCCGCAGGTGTCAATTTGCAGTAACATGAATCAATGAACTGAAAACCTAATTCATAAGGCACATGGATGTGAAATGTAAGTGTAGTCACTGGCTACACACAATGTTTGAAGATATTTGATAGTGAAATCAGTTTCTGAATATGTTAATTGCCTTTTTTATTTAAGTGCATTGTTTGTAGAATATTCAACCCATATTGCTGTGATGTGATACGGCTTTTTATGAGCAGCAAAGTAAACCGTTCTTTCTTTCATTTCTGTATCTTGATAGGCTTTTTCTTTTAGGATAGGAACCACCTTCTGGTTACTGGAGGTACTACAAACTGGGAATGTTTTCTTTAAAACCTTACGTTTGCATCAGTTGCTGGTGACATTTGACTGTTATTCAATGAATCCGGAATATAGAAGTTTTTCTTGAAAATGTGTGAATTGAAATGGAAGCTTTTGCTAGTCTTATTTCACGACGACTACATGACTACATCTCCCAGCCACCCCTTTTCCGCCTATGATACATAATGAAATGCAATTGGGTCTTAAGTATCTGTCCAACCTATGCGGTTTGAGGATACTGCTTAGCGACTGGCGCTACAGTGACCTTTATTGGAGTATTTCGTTCACTGGTCGCTGTGGCGGCGACCCTCGTCGCTTTCTTATTTTTGTTGACCTGTCAAAAATATTGGACAGGGATATTCCTTAAACAGGTGAAACAAACATCAGACCAAAAATGGGAGGCAATGGAAGCACGACGAGGAAAGTGTCATTTGGACTGGACGAAGAGGAGAAGGTCACAATCATTCAAGGAGTGAAGGTAACGATATTGGCGAAGTTCGGGGCCAAACTTTGAACGCAAAATAATTACCGTGACACATCTGGGGCCGATGTAAGGCTTAACGTTACTGTGTTTTGCGGTGGTTTCGGGGAGGGGGGGAACAAGCGCATGTTAAGCTCTCCGGTCTGTGTCTCCATGTCCCCGAATGAACTCTTGTCATGTAGCCCTCACCTCTGTCCATATCATGCTGCCGTGCCGTGGGCATTTATATAACGGGTTAAAATGAAACACGGCTAGTAGTGTCTTACATTCCCACACAGGTAAAGCAGAACGCCGGGTATGTTTCACGCAGCCATAATGCAACATGCAGCCAATGAAAGCATAGTCTGCCTATGACGTGCAGGTAGAATGTCAACAACGTAGCAATATTATATGAAATATTTTATAGTTTAATGTTGCAGTGCAATAAAATAGTTACAACTAACGTTGTTGCAGCTAGGCTAGTCGGACATGAGGATGGTGCTAATAATGACACATTGGAGGTGATCGTCATAGCCCCAGTTTGTACAGTAAAGCGTCTCTCCCCTGTATTTTACTGAAAGATACAGTATGTGCTGTGTGCTAGTTAAAACTACTTAAATCGTGTGTGTGTGTGTGTGTGTGTGTGTGTGTGTGTGTGTGTGTGTGCGTGTGCGTGTGCGTGTGTTTGTCTGCTTGTTCCACGCTTCCTGTCCAGCTGTCAGAAGACGTGCTGCGGCGAATGAGGGAATCTCAGGGGTCTGACAGCTCAAAGCCACCACCGCCTCAGACAGACAGTCACAAATCACCACCAAGTATGTGTTCTTAGCCAAAGTTCCCTCATCGTAGAGAAAGAAGTCATCACGAAGAGGGTCTGAACTTGTCAATAGCGTTATTTGGCATCCATAATCATGAAAATAGACAGGAGAATTGATGTAGCCATATACTTAAGTTGTTAACATGCTTTGTTTTTGTTTTTTTTGTTGTATTTTTTTTACAAGACTTTGATAAGCAGATGTAAAATAAGCTTTTTTTGGATCTCTCTTAACCCCTCATAACAAAAATGTCTGCTTGTAAACACTACAAATGTTAATGAGTTGGCTCATTAACAGGCAGGCTAAAAAAAAAAGTAGAATTCACATGTTGTCAGTCCTTGAAAAAATGTGTTTAATCCAAACAATCACTTGGTAAACAAAGACAGTGATTAAGGGACAGTGTTTCAAAAAAGACGGGGGTATAATTTAGTTATTGTACCTTTTAAATTTGTCCAATCTGACTTACAGGTTCAAAGCCAAAAGGACCTTCTGTTCCAGAAATACAGGAGGAAATGCGCAAAAGGTAAGTGTACGCTATGTAGGTGATTCATAGGTGTAAGTGCATGTATGCATGTCTGCATCTCTCCCTGCATGCCTGCCTGCTTGTGTGCATTCATACATGTGTATCTATTAAAATAGTTTGACAACAGAGACTAGACCCTGGAGATATAAACCCACCGACCTTCATTGCTGCCACCTACCTTCACCATATTTGGAGAAGAACATGGCATAACTTGGCATGAGCAGATGTAAATAAAACCTTTGGACAATCGTGTAAATCTATCGGTTCAATGTAATTTTTAATAACTGTAAATCTCTTGGCTAATTTTAAATTTTGATCATACAGGTTATATACAAGATTTTAAGTTCAGCCTTCTGTGCTGTCAATTGCAGCTCATGCCAGTGGAGTTAACAGATATATAAAGTTAGCAGACACTTCACACTAATGCTTAACGTCTTGGGGGACTATACCTTTTAAATGACCTGTCAACACTGTGTGTTGATTTATACTGTCCACCAGACATACTGAGGTTTGTATGTCAACAGACATGTCTCTATGCTGCTGGAATGCTCACACACAGGCCTGTCAGGATATATAGGCACTGGCAGCTAGCAAGGTTAACAATAGCTTGTGAGGCACTCACCTTAATGTCATGTCCAATGTCATTGGATATTGTTGTTAGACATGATTAAAGGTAATTCAATTTTTTCTTTTTAAATTTGCATCTTTTGATGAGAGTCTTCCCAACGGCATAATTCTGCACGGGAGTCAACCTCATAGATATCTTTATAAGGGAGTTTCCAGGTTAGAGAAGTGTACTTCTGATAGGAAGGTTTCAAGTTTTTTGGCTGACTATTAAAACCTGGGCAACAAATTGAATGAGTAACACCCTTCTGCAACTACTGCTTAGATGCCCTTGAGGAAGGCACTGCCAACTAATCCAGTGAAGCTGCTCAGTGGCATAAGCCTGTTATACTGGGTAGCTCCCAGGCATGAGGGCATTTATCTGTAGCACAGTGTTGTTGGAAAAATAGCCTGTGTAAAACCTTCCCCATGATTTATAAAGGCCTGTCCCTTCTCTAGGTTTGAGCATGAGCAGGCCCTGGTGCAGGAGCAGCTGGCCAGACTGGCCCAGAAGGAGAGAGAAAGAGAGGCTGCAGCAGGCACAAAGGGCCTGGATGAGCTGACCCCAGCCCTCCTCATTGAGAAAGGCAAGACCCATGAAGAGCTGGAGAAGGCTAAGATACTGGTGAGTCAT
>OMKK01032837.1:5950-16463 GCA_900302305.1 Polymixia japonica | reverse complement strand
AGACAGATAGACAGACAGACAGACAGACAGATGGCAGACAGACAGACAGATGACAGATAGACAGACAGACAGATGACAGACAGACAGACAGATGACAGACAGACAGACAGACAGATGACAGACAGGCAGATAGACAGACAGACAGATGGCAGACAGACAGACAGGCAGACAGACAGGCAGATAGACAGACAGACAGACAGACAGACAGATGGCAGACAGACAGACAGATAGATGTTGTGATGTTACTAGATGAGGTTGGGTTGACAGAGTTTGCAGTATTCTGCATGACTAGCTGCAGTAGATGTTTATTGATTGCAAACTGCCTCCGGCACAAAGACAGAGACTTCCTGATGGAGAGGGAGTTTATATTTTCTGTCTGAGCAAAGCTGACACACGGGCAGGAGCACACACACACACACACACACACACACACACACACACACACACACACACACACGTACCCAACTGCCTGTGTGCGCTAAATGCAACAGCAGGTTCTGTTCTGCTGACTCCTTTATACCAGCAGTCTCTCTATTTAAAGGAAAATGCTGTGTTTTCTTTGGGCAGGTCAGGAAATCAGATTAGACATTGTAGTTTATTCATGCTTTTGTAACAGGAATGGTGACAATGTGATGAGCCCCTCTTTTTTTTCAAGTCCAAGTCCAAGGCCAAGAAGGCAGCATTCGCAGTTTAACATAAAGGGTTCCTGCACAGCTTAGATTAGGTACAGTATGGAAACATCTGGAAAATGACAAACAACAAAAAAGAAATCCTGGGAAATGTAGAAAACTAACCGTCACCACACTTGGAATGGCTTGTATGCTGATTGTACACCACTAAGTAGGCTGTTTGAGATACTAATAGCCTGGGGTGTAAATCAAGCAAATTAATTCTGTCATGTCTGAAAGTGGAGTTTCAAAATGTCTGTGAAGCCTTTGAAATAACGGGAGACAACATGAACATATAACAGTCCTGAGGAAAGAGAAGGGGGCCGCTCCGGACGCAAGTCGCTTTGCAGTTTGCAGACCCGGTCTCGGCGGATACGGGAACGGAACGTCTCTTTCGTCAGTTACATTTCCGACGCAAAGCCGCTGTAGTGGCTTCAAAAGATGTAATCTTATAGATCCGGCAAGTTTCTTCAAGTAGTTCTTGGAATACTTTGTTTGGTACGTCCATGTTTTATTCTAACTCGTAGCGACTCGGATGCAAATTTACCGGATACGGTTTTGGAGCAGGCGGGCTCTAGACAGGATCTGCGCGCTGAACAGTGAATAGAAACCAGGCTCTCCTATTACGTAGAAGAGCCTGGTGTCGCGAGATTAAAGGGGTTGAAAGGATTGCATGGTTAGTGGCTCTCTATGTTGTTCAGTATAGAGGGCAACGCAGATGAAACCGGTTTGAGACGGCAAAAGGATCCTTGTCTGTATTTCAACAGGGCCTGGTAGTAGTGGCTCAGAGATTGTAGCCATATCGGCACGCTGGGTCAATGCATGCAGGATACAGATGCACAAATACATACTTTTATGTGTCCTGAACAACACTTACACACTAACGCACAGACACAAGCTTGGTGAGCAGTATAGGGAGTCATTGATTTGATTGACCTGTTGTTATGCTTTCTGGGTAGCGGTAGAGCACGTGTGTGTATACTTGTGCATGGACCCGTGTGTGTTAGCTGCCTAAGTGTTATCGACCGTTGGCTGACAGAGGTCTTCGGCTCATGCTGATTGGTTTATTGATTAAGCTGCATCTCCACGGTTACCTCACCAGCTGACATGACATTGAGCCCGAGCACACTGATTCACTCACCCATAGACTGATGCACCCATTGAAATTGGGCAGTTTAATTTCTCTTTCTTTATCCGCATGTGTTTTCAGAGAGAAGACACGATCAGTCGGAGACCAAAGCCCTGAGGCGGAAAAGAAAAGAGGGCAGACAGATTCTAAGACTATCGATAGAGGTAGGGAGCGAGAGAGAATGCTAGATCCTTGAGGAGAAGAGAGAGAGAGACTCAAAGACTCGTCGAAGAGTGACAAAGAAAGGGAACGGGAGGCAGTTGAGAGAGACAGGGAAACTGAGTGTTGACATGCGCGTTTGAAATCCAGTGTTAATTGGAATACTGAAAAAGTTTGATTGTGTGCCCCAAGATATTTAAGTTGTTAAGTCTGCTGCCTTTGGAGCAGCATGCATACCCTGCTGGTTTAGGATTTAATCTCTCTTCTCTCTCCCCTACTCTGTTTCCCTGTCCACGTTCCCACTGTCTGAATAAAGTATTAAAAATGCAAAAAGGGTGAGTGGACTGAGCGGTACCCTTTAAAAATGAATGACTGAATAAATATATTATCATTTGGAGCATGATAACGCCATAACCAATTACAACAATCTGAAAATGATATCTGGAATACCGAGTCGTGTAAATCAGGCTTGGTTAGAATATGGTGCTTATACATGTACAGTACACAAGGATATTCAAGATCAACATAAGAAGATCCATATCAACGGTGCGTCCAAAATGAGATCTTGAGCGGGATATAAGATCTCGCTGAGAATATTGCGGGTGTAAACGTAATCGAAAACGGCGTGAGAAAAACGGAGAGAGCAGTGGTCTACTTCCACTGGCATATTCCCTTGGTCTGCTCTAATAGTTTCCAGATGTGTATGTGACCATTGTAACCCATACCGCTCGACTCTGTTCTAAATATAGCTTTAATGATACACACATACCGTGAAAGTGAAAATCCACCCTGAAAATGGTAGATGGAAAATGTGTACATTTGACGTATGCTCAGTGCAAAAAAACAAAACAAAAAAACCCCAGAATGCTGCAAGAATGTTAGTTTGCTCAAAATAGCTGAACACTGTCATGTGTTCACCTCACGCAAACACAGATTCAGTGGCTGAGAATAACTTGATACTCTCTTATGTAATTTCCTGTGTATTTTTAAACTAATGGTCCCGAAACTGCAGTACAATACCATTTGAGAAACAATTAAGGCGTACATGTTTGAGAAGCTAAATAAGTATACATAGATATTTAGACATCTAAAGACAACCAGGTACGAACTTGGACAAGATTGAGCAGAACGAAGCCTTTTACGGTGACTAGGGCGACCAAACCTTTCGCATTGTTAAAATACAGGCACTCGCATTCATTTACGACCACTAGGATAAAATAAGTCATATATTATTGTAAAAACAATATTTTTTTAAAAGAAGACATATAAGGCTTAAATAATTTATATGAAACTTAAAATAGTATAGGATCAATTATATTCACTGTTGAGCATCGATTTTTGGTTCTGCTATATGAATTTTAAAGAGGCTGGAGGGTATCAAAGTTTTGGTCCTGGTCAAAGTCTTCCAGAAGAAGTCCAGATGTCAGGAAAGCAGTCACCCATTTACTCTAGGTAACACTGCCCTAGATCACATGTTAAATTATGATTACCTGGGACTGAAAATCAGCTCCTCTGGAAACTTTGTTCTGGCAGTGAATGCACTAGCAATACTCAAGCATCCAATAGAAGCCCTGCATGCAGAATTCTGTAGAAATTTGCTAAATGTACAAAGACAAACATTTAGAAACCAAATTACAACACAAATTAGAATATTATCTGGCCCTAAAAAGAGAATGTAAATTGGCTGAGTATCTCTTCACTGCCAGAGATACAAAGCAGAGACTGATCCTGACCAAGTACAGAGCCAGTGACCACAGTCTAGCCTTTGAAAAGGCAGACATAGGAAAACCTGGCTCCTTAAAGAGCAACGGATATGCGGTCACTGTATGGCAGGTGAGGTAGAGACAGAGATGCACTTTCTCCTACACTGTGAAAAATTTGAAAACATCAGACATGATTACTTTTAAAAAAATCTCCAATTTGGAGATGTTGTCTGATGAGGAAAAGCCCCTGTTGGTTCTGGGGGAGGGATGCACAGCGTGAGACAGTGTACCAAAACTACATCATAATCATTTATTATTGTTGTTTATTTTCCCTCAGTTATTATTGTTACTTACCTAAATTGGATTTATGATATACACACACTATACCTGTTGTTTTTTGAATCAACACTTTATTACTTTATTAACTAATAATGGTTTTGTTTGTAAATTCAAATAGGTGTTCTTGCTACCTGCTTTGGCAATATTGTTACAATTACAATCATGACAATAAAGCAGAGAGAGAGAGAGGGGAGGGAGAGAGAGATTCAGTGTTAATTGGAATACTCTAAAGGTTTGCTTGTGTGCCCCGAGATATTTAAGTGGTTAAGAGAGAGACTAATTTTCTACACATTTGGTAATGCACTCAAAAAGCCAAAGCACCACAACCACCTTCCTAATGAGTTGCACACTATCTCTTTCACAACATTAAACTCTTAATTGCCTCAAGGCTTTAAAATCCTATTGTTAATCCTTCCTTACTTCTACATTTCCCATTCATGATTTACATTTAAAAGGTGAAGTGAACATGGGAGCACTCTTTTTGTTTTTTAATGGTGGGTGCTCTTTGCTTATATGAATACACCGACTTTCCGGGAAAAATGTGGTTATGTGATGAGAATGCAGACACCAGAACAGTATCAGTATCCCAAAAAATATAATAAAACAAGAACTTGTTGCAAGTCTATAACTGAATGTTTCACTATTTTTAATGACGCACGGCTCAACCCGGTATGATAGTTCAGTAGATTGGTTAAATAATACAAAATCTTATGAAATAGAACGTACTCCTTAGAACTACTTCACTAATGTGCTTCCTTCAGGTGTCAACAAAAGGCAGGAAGAGACATTGTATATGGTAAAAGTAGTAAGAATGTATGTCTTATTTTACCTTATTTTATCTCCTGAATAAACATGCCAGGTGGAGCCATGTGTCATTAAAAATAGTGAAACATTCAGTTATAGACTTGCAACAGGTTCTCAGATATTGCAAGTCACATACGATACTTAACATGATGTATGCTAAACTGTTAGCATTGGTTACCAGAGCAAACGATCTAACAAAGATAAAATGCATGGTTCTGGTGTCTGGTGGTCTCATCACATAACCGGTAAGTTGTCTAAAGTGAGAATTTCCCTTACCTTGCGAGGCAGCTGGATTCGCGAGATCACGCGAGAATCACGATCACGAGAATCAGGCTTCAAGTTCATTCGATTGTGGCCGAACTCAGTTTTTTCTGACCAATCAGCGTCCTATGAGTAACTACTGGTGGTTTAGTGTGGTTTATAGACGGTGATAGACAGATGGTTCATCCAATCACCTGCCAAGTATTTTTTGAAAGTGCCTGCCCTTTTCCAAACAGTTTCCAATGAAGACTTCCCAGATGGTTCTATGTAACAAACCATCTGGCACGTCAGGTTAGAATTTCCCAGAAAGTCTGTGTATTTCTTTAAGGCCATGTTGATACAGCTTGGTGGAAAATGCTTGATACAGATATACAAGGCCGGAAACACCCACAAATATGTCATATCCGTTCCCCAGCTGCCCTGGGGGAAAACATTGATGCATGGCAGAAGCATTTCACATTTTATCAAATGTGCTGATAAAAATACTGATACGTTGCTGTGTGGCATTCTGCTTAGCCACCATACAGAAAAACCCTGATTTAAATATTTATTAATTTTGAGGAACTTGTAACTGCTTAACTTATCACATTAGCTTTTCCTGTCTTATGGGAGCAAAGACTCGATATAATTGACAGACATCTACCTCAGTTAAAAAAAAAAAAAATGTGTTGATCAATTTGCTACTGTCTTAATGTAGAGCACCCTTTCTCCACTCAATGACGGTGACAAAGCAAATTGTTTTCCCCCACTGTGGCTCCGGCCACACCCCGCCCCTCGTCCATGACGCAACACAGACTGTATCTATGCCCTACTATGCTTTTATAC
The DNA here is from genome assembly GCA_900302305.1 of Polymixia japonica. Classification (NCBI taxonomy): domain Eukaryota; kingdom Metazoa; phylum Chordata; class Actinopteri; order Polymixiiformes; family Polymixiidae; genus Polymixia; species Polymixia japonica. Next base: position 10,575 of record OMKK01032837.1, on the reverse strand, counting down.
AATGCTTAATAATCCATGTATCTTTATTTTTTTCAATGTAGGCTTCATAAATGACAATTAAAATAGGAGAAAGCAAGATACGTTAAGCGCCTAACTAGCTAGCTAGCTAGCTAATGGACATTTTCAACATAGCTGGTGCATATTTTTGGCTAATATGATTGCCTAGCTTGAACTGCTCATTGTATAATACAACTGCAGTTGGCATGGATTCAACTGTTGTCGCCCTGTGCTTTTTTATTGGCCAATAACTCAGAGTGAAGTGATTGGTCTATTCAAGGACAGGAAGGAAGTCCAGGTCCACTCAGTAGGAAGGGCGAGCAGCTGCTTCGTGTGTATGTGTGTACGCCGGTGTCTGTGTGTCTGGCTGTGTCCTCAGCTACAGACATCTGGAGCCCCTCCACTCTCTCCAGGGATACTATAATACACACATGTACAAACAGGATAACGTTAGTTGCTTGTCATTTACTAAGTCAGTGCCATATCATTTACACACTTGAAGCAGAAACGCTTAACCAGCTGGCTTGGCTGTGTGAGAGAGAAGCTGAGAATTGGAGAATAAAAAGCAGACACATGGAACGAGGAATAAATAGAGTGTGATTAAGACACACATGGATGGAGACTTAAAAGGAGGAAGTATAAGGGATTACGATGTCAGTCAGTCCCTAATCTCTATAAACAGATTCTGCATATGAATGCAGAGTCTGTAGGCAACGGGACAAGGTTTTGGAAAAGGAAGCATTCTGGTTTCCATTTGTAGTCCTTTTTCTAGTCCATTTGTAGTCCGAGTAGTATTGACCGTATTGAGCGGGCTTTGGTTGCATGCAGATAAACAGTCCGTGTGGAGAGCAAAAGAGGACGCATTGGACGAAATGCAGTCTTGGAAACCATCAGCTATTTCTTTTATTCTAGCTTTTTATTAGCTTTTTAATTTAATTAAAGGTCTTGGCCCGGATATGCGTTATCCAGATATCCGCTGGCTACACTGGAACCCCTGAAATATTGGCCGTTGCCCCCAAAATTTGGCTTGTCATTGTTAAACCCTATTTAACAGTTATGCAAACCGTAAGTCAACAAACTACCATCCAAGTAGGGCATTAACGTGAAGTTCTAATGGTTAGAACATGAGAGGACCCAAACATTCCTCACTTCACAGTCTCTTGTCAAACATTAAAGCACATCACGAGAATGACTGAACTTTCCAAGAGGTATTTTTCATCTCCTCAGTTTTAATTTGCAAGGTAGGCTCGAAGTTCTGCAAGGCTCTGAGCATAAACAAGGCGTAAACAACTAATAGACAGTTTATGAAAACACTGTCAAAAGAGTGTCACTACAAAAGAATACAGGATGTCAGTGAAGTTATAGGCAAAGGACAACACTATTAATCACACTAAGTACCAAATATATTCTCATGTATTTGGTACCATATTAAAGAAGAAGTTGTGCTTCTGAAAACAACATCTAACAACATAATTTCTTAATAATTAAGAAAACACACATTTTATTGAGGACTACTCGCACACTTTTATGGCCTGTCTTGGGTGTTTTATAATTAAAATAGGTTGACAAATAAACAAAAAAATTCAAATGCCAATCCCTATTAAATAACAAACATTTGACTTCAGGTGCTTACTGATTTCAAAAGCACATTTTGTTCTAGAGGGATGATGTTTGGCAAAAACTAGGTTAAAAGTTTTTCAGGTCTGAACTGCAACCAATCAGGTTTCCAATGAAGTTCATGTAGAACCAGCTCCAGAATATTCTCTGAATGTGTTTTTGGTCCAAGCTGGTTCTGTAGAATACTTGTCCCCTGCAGACCGTACCATTTTTCTACCAAGTACCAGGGAAATTAAAAGTGAAATATGTATGACATTTTGCCTGCTCCACAGGGCTTGCCCATACCCCGATTCTTAGCTGCTGCTCAATTTCCTCTTTTTAAAAAAAATAAATCTAAATTTAGGACCTAAATTTAAAAAAGAAATGGAATCTTTCTATTTTTCTGACACGAGGGCGCATGAAGATGTCACTAGCGGTGGGTTGTGCTGAGGGTGTATGAGCATGTCCTTGCACCTGGTGCGTCATTAAAAATCAACAAGCTGGTCCAGGCACATGTCCTGTAGCTGTCAGGTTGTGAATCCATCACTCTTAGCTCTGGAGCGATGAGAGCAAGAGAAAGTTGTGTGTGAGGGATAGACGGAGCGAGAGAGGTAAAGGGAAGAGAGAGATAGAGGTGCTCTCAGGTATAAATATAGAAGATGTGAGAGCCAGCAGGAGGGTGAGACTCAGCATGTGTGTGTCAGCGTACCTGCTGTCTGCTTGCCGGCTGTCTCAGTCAGACATGGCACAGGAGCTGAAAGGACCGGTTGGCTCTGTCGTACAATTTGAGATGCTGCACGTTGAAGATCTTTCATTATTTATTTTTTATTGTTCCCATTTTTTATTTTATAATTTTTTTTTCTTCCACAGACGCAACTGACAGTGTTGTATTAAAAAGAAAATGCTGTTATCTTGAGGCACTGCAAATAGTATCCTAACAAGTCACCAAATGTAGTAATGCGTCTCAAAGTTGTATTTTCCTTAAAACCTTATTGTATTTTCCTTGAAAAGATCTACCAACAAGGTGAGATTATTTCAATTGTTTCCACTGCAAACCAACATTTATTGAATCAAGTCACAATATGTTGCAACAGTTACAGTGATCAACCTCATTCTAAGAAACTAATATTAATAGTGAAATTACAATTTTACTACTTTTTTCAAGAAAAATAAGCTATTAAGATTCAATAAGCTATTAAGACCCAGGTCGGTCCACATGTACATACACATGCACTGACAGCGGACCCACCACTGCTCCCCAGCGCCATTTTAATCACTAGTGCCTGAAATGATACAAAAATAACATTGAGCATCTTTAAGAAGTAACTCAATGACTAAAATGTAGACAATCCATTTCTGGTCTTTTAGCATACGTTTTACGAGGTGGCCACTACTGAAAGGTGGGTGATGTGAAAGAATACATATTTGGGAAGGTAAATATTAAATTTCATAAGAATGCATACATGGTTAGACATCTAAAGACAACCAAATACAAACTTGGACAAGATTGAGTGGAATGAAGCCTTTGCAGCGACTAGGGCAACGAGTGCTGTGTGTGGACTGTGTGTGTGTGTGTGTGGACAGTGTGTGGACTGTGTGTGTGTGTGTGGACTGTGTGTGTGTGTGTGTGTGTGTGTGTGTGTGTGTGTGTGTGTATTTAGGGGTGGAACAAAACCTGGCCCATGGTTACATTCCTCACCTGTACCTTTGATGATCAAAAGGAGAGAAGGTGGGAGGTAGGAGAATCTTAGACTGGGTGTTAGAAGATCATACACACACACACACACACGTGTGCAGTGGGCGATGTCCAGATTGGCAGGACATCAGTCACTTTAGTCCTTTGAAGGGAGTGAAGGAGAGAGAGAGAGAGAGATGGGGAAGTACAGGTCAGAGAGCGAGCACAACTTCCTCACTGCTGATAGAAGAATAACCCAACAAGCTAATATCAGATATGAATGCCCTCCTCCCAGCGGAAGGGAAGGCCAGGTAGAGAGAGAGAATGACCTCTGAGGACTGAGAGGGACAGATAGATAGAGTGTGAGAGAAAAATAGTGCAATATAGTAACATTTCTCAGTGTGTCTTAGGGATGCAAATTTTGCCAAAGTTTTCTGACCGTTAACCGAGCGTTATAAAAGCCCCTCGAAACAAAGCCTCAAATCGTTAAAATGTATACATGATATCAAACTTGAGTGTGATATTAAGCATCCACCAAAGTGAATGAAAAAAAAAAAATATAAATACGATAAATTAATTAGCTGACCTGTATGAGGAATGTGTGGGCGTGGCCCTAAAATTCACATTCCTCTGTCCAAGACTCAGCAATCTACGTCACACAACAAAAATACACAATGCTGCAAGCGAGGAGAATCGGGGTTGTACAACTGTATACTGTATGTACGAACCTACCGACGCTTGTTGCTGTAACCTGGCACGCCAGATGGTTTGTTAAACAGAACCTGTAGTAGTTGTCCTTGGGAACTATTTGGAAAAGGGCAGGCACGTTCAAAAAATACTTGGCAGGTGATTGGATGGACCATCTGTCTACCACGGGCTAAACCACGCCTGTAGCTGCCAGTAGTTACTCATAGGACGCTGATTGGTCCGAACCAGCTGTGGTTCGGCCACAATCGCATTAACGCGAAGCCTGACAAAATGGGCTCTCGCGATCGCAATTCTCGCGGTGAACTTGCGGTGATCTCGCAAATCCAGCTGCCTCGCAAGCTAAGTGTTGCTGCTCTCGCTGGTTAGACCCTATTAAAACAGCACATACAAGGCAAATGGGCTGCAGCATCCATGTCTGTTCAGTTTCAATAAAACCCTTTTCACAAAGTGGATGAATTAAATTTGAGTTAACGCTAATGGCGGTTATCCGACCAACGGTTAACCCGTTAACATCTCTAGTGTCTGGTCTTGGGTACGAGCAAATGTCTGTCTTTGTCTCAGTGACCCATGAGTAAAGTCCTGTAGTCTCCTCTGATTTCTTTCCCTTTTAATATACATGCTCTCTCTCTCTCTCTCTCTCTCTCTTTCT
>OMKK01032836.1:2500-15234 GCA_900302305.1 Polymixia japonica | reverse complement strand
TGGGCAGCATGACGTGCGAAGGCAGCAGAGTGAGGTAGCAGGTGAAGATCACCACGTAAACGTCCAAGTCCACCCAGGCAGGGAGATCCATCGACCTGATGACACACGTTGCGTTCCCCGTGAAGTTCTCCGTGAAGTTCCCCGTGAAGTTCCCCGTGATGTTCTCCGTGATGTTCTCCGTGGCGTTCACGACGTGCAGGTCGTCCTGGTAGTGGAGGAACAGGAAAGGGGTGAACATGATGCAGGAGGTCAGCAGGTTGGCCAGCAGGCTCACGTTGATGATAGACGAGATGTTCTTCTTGATTGCTTGGAAGAGCGCAGAGGAGAAGCTCACCACCTTCACGCAGTAGAGGACGCTCAGCCACGCAATGGACCAGAAGCTGAAGCTGCTGCTGCCCAGCCACACGACCAGAGAGACGCAGAAGAACCGCGGTACGTCCTGCAGGCACAGCACTCCGGCCGACATCGAGGCTACAATGGCAAAGGTGGAGAGATGCAGCAGGACGTTGCTGAGGGAGATGGAGCAGATGATCAGGGAGACTGTCTGGACGCCTCCAGACCTCCACTGCTGGATCACCGTGCTGGTGAAGTTGAAGATGTTCCATAACACTCCCAGAACCACCAGGAGGCCAGTACCACACAGCTTGAGTTCAGCAAACATCATTACAGTGACCCACTGAGATCCAATCGGGTTGAATTGTTCCTTGCTTTGCAGGATAGTGAGATAGACAGTCCTTATAGAGACAATAAACATCCCATGTATGCAAATAAGATTATATGAGTCACCGGTCACTGACTTCATGTAGATGCATTAGGAAATACAAATTAGATGTTATTAAGACCAGTCGGCATCTTTCATTATGCATTTATGGAAATGATCAATGTCATACTGGCCTCGACTGCGAATAGAGCATTTTCTGATTTTGTAATGTTGTAATTGTCTCTGTGTGCAAGCGTGTGTCTGTTTCTGTCTGCATGTGTGTGCATGAATTTATCTGCCATGCAACTGTGCATTTGTACATACCTGTATATGTGTGTGTGTGTGTGTGTGTGTGTGTGTGAATATGTTGTCACGGTAATATTGTTGTTATTCCTCTCATCCAGTAACATCTGTGTTTTATTCCCCTTAGCATAGGTCAGGTTGTTAGCCAGCATTTGCATTTCCTGAGACAAGACATTTTGTTTACCTTTACATTTGATCATTTCGCTCATCCAGAGTAGTTTACAATGAGTAGCACAGCACAATGTCCAAGTCCCTGATCACTACATTATGAGCGCCCAATAGAAAAGAGTGCAAAGGTCAGAGACACAGCAACTTAAAGGTTACATAACAACGTTTCCCCAGGATGATCGTGTATGATAGAGATATGCTGGGGAAAGAGATGGGAACTAGAGGAAAGGTAGAAGGGATTATTTTGTCATATTTTCTACCACTAGAGGGAGCTTGTGTTCAGCTGACAACACTAAACTAACACTTCACTTAACTAAATAGGTAATATACGTTTCTTTCGGGGGAACCAATGCTTTTAAACAATTTATACAATCTCTGTGTATGTCTTATTTTTATTTAATCGTTTAAGTGCAAAAATTACATGGCCGTTAAACAAGACAACATTTAGTCATATTCCGTATTATCTTCATCTTAACATAAGATGTTATGTCCCTCAGCAGCACGCAGGCAGAGGTGAAGCAGGGGCCCTTCAACAGGAAGACCCGGGTTCAAGCTGCCGTGTCAGTAACCGTGTGAAAGGTTCCCTACAAGGACCAATAAAGTGTCCTGGTCATTCACATCATATTCATCTGGCTGTTGTTTTCTATCCAGAGCAACTTACACTAAACAAGAAGTTGGCAAGACGCGCAACTGTTGACTGAAACGTATCGGCAGTTTAAGGGTTTGCTGTTCCCATTATTTCACGTGTTTCTGCATTGTTTCTATTCACTGCTGCAAGTCATTTTTCCCATTAGTGACAATAAGGTCTGGAGCTATGAAACCAGATTCCTTGGTTTTGTTTAAAAACCAGACAGTAGTATCATGTTCGGAAGCTTTCATTACATGTAAATATATATTTAGCATTTTCCCCAACTCTAATTTAAATTGCCCAGTTGACTGTTATTTACCTATTCAAATTTGTCCTGAAGGTCTTTCCTCTCTTAATTTGGTTTAAGTATATATTCATATTCTTGTAATTAGGATGCTGGCTTGTCTATCATTGCACACAGGACACGGAGAGCCTGCAGCTGGCCGTGCAAATCCATTTTATGTCACAATAAGTTTTGCTGTATTGATGAAAGCCCAACTTTGGAGCACAGGCAGAAACAACACTGCCCTCTAGAGTATGAACGTAGGATCTGGTTTTCTTGCACTCGCAAAAACATTTGTTAGTGAATGTGAAGGTATGTTAAATTCAGAGCACGATTCCACCCTGATACAAAATAACCACTGATGTGATATAATGTAATAGCCTTCAAAATAATGACTTTATCATACCTTATCATCTGTACTCTGTACTATTATGAGCGGATATCTACTGTATTTCAGCTTGGTACAGGCAGTAGTGTGACCTGGTGTGTCCTGGAGGTCCACCAGCTGATTTCACTGAAGACCTTCAGACACAAGGTAGAAACGTGTTGTCCCTTAAAGGGGCAACAATCAGGAAGTATCTTATGCATCAACCTCACAACATCATCCCAGAGAAAGAGAGCTCTAAGGAGAGAGTTTGTTAGCTGGGAGTTCAGCCCGCTGGAGAGACAGGGTTCAGAGACCAGTTAACCCAGTTCCTATAGAACCACAACCAGTGGAGGATGCTCCATTAAAGTAACAGCTATCATAATCCAATGTTGCAATTATATTATGTTTTATATCAATAAGGTTTCATTGCTTGCTTTGATTTAATGGGGATCTGCCGATCATTTAGATCCTAATGTTTTAAGATGTATGATTTTATATTGTAAGGATAGATTTTCTATCAGCAGTACAGGACCTGCAAATTATTGTATTAAATATCTTAAATAACGACTTGACTTAGTTTAAATGTATAAGCCTTGTGTGCACTAGGTCTGTTAACAAGGAGATTCTGAATAGCCTTTAGGATTTGGTTATTTAAGTAATGGAAATCCTAAAGTCTCACTTTAAATGGGTAACTAGTGACTAGTGGAGTAGAGCATTGTATGCATAATATATGGTTTTTAGTCCTACATCTAATTTATAAGACAATTGGTCAGCAGATATTGAATCCACATAGTGACATACTCTGCATAATAAGGTAGATGGTTTGTTCATCCCTGGTAAAGGGGGATGATCCAGCAGCATTGAAAGTAGAACCGAGACAAGAGATGTTTCTGGGCTGAATGAAGCGAAACAGCTGCAACTCTGCTGGACATGTGACCCTCCCACAGGAAGAAGAGAGGAATGAGTCAGAGATTCCATCCCAAACAAAATGTCTTGCAAACTGTTTAATCTGTGCCAGTACGAAACAAACAAACTGGTCAGAATAAAAAGCGTGAGACTCGGCTCGTTGAAATGGACGCTGAACGCAGTGATCTTGATGTTTATCTGGTGAGTAAGACATGTCTGCAGCCTGCAGCTGCGTCGCCTCCGCATCTCTTCCACAGGCTGCTACCAAACCACTTACTTCCCTAAATCTGACCACATTTATCTCAGACAAAGTTTTTATTTATATGATCCTACACAGCGGCGATTCGGTAGAGGCTGGGCACTTTTCCTCGAAAAAGTTACGAATAAATATACGAATGTATAATCCACTAAGATGTTAATTCATGCATTTCTTCGTGCATTCCTCTGACTTCACGTAAACCGTCGACTTGACTCGTCTCTGCGTTCATTTCACGTGTTTGTGTTGCAGCATCATGCTGCTCTGGAACAGAAGCTACCAGGAGTTTGACTTAGTGGTGAGCTCCGTGACCAGCAAGGTGAAGGGCCTGGCCCAGATCAGGCTCCCAGGTGAGGCTGAAGCTGTGTGGGACGTGGTGGACTACAGCGGGCCGTCCCAGGTGGGTGCTTGTTGGTAGAGAGGATGGTTTAGTGCACTGGTCAACAACCAGTCCATGCAGGACCGAGAGCACAGTGTGCAGGCTTTCATTCAAACCAAAGACCAGAGCAGGTGATTTCACTGATGAGCACATGTTTAAGGAGAGAGGAGGACTGAACATTGAAATCTCCTGGTGTGTTTGGTTTTAAGGAAAGCCTCTTGGCACCTCCATGATTCACCACCACTGTTTTAATCCTTGATTTGAATTTTTATTTTATCTTTTAGGAGAAGAACTCCTTTTTTGTGGTGACCAACGTCATTGTTACAAAGAACCAAAAGCAAGGAAAATGCCCGGAGGTGCTTATTATTATTATTATTTTTATTTTTTTTAAATTATTATTATTATTATTATTATTATTATTATTGTTGTTGTTGTTGTTGTTGTTATTATGGCTGTTATTATTATTATTATTAGCAGTAGTAGTCGTAGTAGTAGTAAAAGCAGTAGTAGTGGTGGTAGTACAAGTATTGACATTACTAATCTGCATAATCTCCACTTTGGCCACCAGATCTGCAAGATAGATTCTCTATCCTTAGTAGTATTACAGCTAATATGGAATAGTACAGTACTGAAACACTACAGTAATGGACATCAAGTTGAAGTATTAGAAACCCTTTGTTCATTACAGGTTCCTCCTTATGGCAGAGTCTCAGTCTGTCAGACTGACAAGGACTGTGAGAAAGGAGTCTGGAAGCAGCACAGCCATGGTACGCTAACCTTCTCACAGACATTCACCTTGCACCTATTAGCCCCAGTTAGCACTATTAGCTTTAGTTAGCAACCGTTAGTAGTGTAACGGCTTCAGGTCGTCACAAGCTCTCTGTCAGGAAGGAGTCCTGGCCATGCTGGATTCATCTACAAGTGGAATGGATTCATCTTTTTATATTTCACCCTGACCTCTGACTTCCCCTACAGTCCTTCATCCTCTGCTTTGATTTGTTTTAAAAGGGTTGCCTTTGGGTTTGGTACTTGGTGATGGGTGTGGATATTGCCAGAGAACAAGCCAATCACAACAGATGCAGTTTTTAAAAGCCTGTTGTACTGTGTTTGCTGGGTTGGCACCAGTCAGCACACGATTCCCTCAAGAAGCAGAGGAATGTATCGGTGACGTGTTACTATTGCACAACGTCAGTAGCTCTCAGTTATCTACTGCATTTAGGACAGATGGACAGAGTAGGTATATCACCCGGTTAGGACCCAGCTTCAAGCACCTGGGTGCCATGCAGTTAGAAATGGGTATGTCCCGTCATGTCTTTACGCCAGTGAGCTCTGCGTCTGATGTGTCGTGACGTTGTGAACCCTTCAGAGCGAGGGGGCGTATGAAGGGATGTTGTGTTGTCCCTCGATCGGAGGGAGTATAATGGAGGGATGAGGGGGGGACAATCCAGCCTCCACTGGGTTCGTTCACAACTCAACTAACAGAACACTTTTGTCTGAACTGAACGCAGCCCAGATGTTAGCAGGCATCCGATCTGCTGCAGTGTCCTTGAGCAAGACACTGACCCTGACTTTTGACCTCCGGCCTCCCTTTAGAGGAGGGGGGACCAGAACGAATTTCTCTACATGGATCAATACAGTGTTAAATAACATTAGCTTTTCTAGGGGGAGATCCAGAGACTATCCAGTGCCAAGCAAACAGGTTTTTTCTGCTTGCAGGGATTCAGACAGGAGCGTGTGTCAGGTATGATGTCACAAGAAAGACCTGTGAGGTGTCTGCATGGTGTCCTATAGAAACCAAGAGGAACCCTCCCAGGTAAACCCCTGTCTGCTCAGCACCGCTCAACAGCAGCACTCCTGAGACCGCAGAGGGCTCACATTGTGGTCCTGTTGTAATGTAACAATAAAAGTGAAACCCACGATTAGAACAGTCGTTCTTTTATGTTTGCTGTATTCAAATAGTTGGCAAATGGAGGGATTCACTGTCAAAACTGTATATAACCATTTTGGAAAACTTATATATCAGTAACCTGCTACAGTCCATTTTATTTCAGCACTTTGTGACTGTAAACTAAATAAATATTCAAAATTTTGAAATGAAAGTCAAATTAATATCTCTGCAGAGTTCACTTATTGTATTGATTCCCTGCATAAGTAACTTGTTTAAAATCACATGTAAAGTTCATTCAAAGTGCAGAACGTTGGCTGGGCATGGCCCCAGGATACAGTCAACAGAACACCACTTTTTATGATGCGTTAGACTCGGGTTGGTTTGTGTTTGGATGCGTGACTCCAACAGTATAAACGTTGTGTTCCTCAGACCTGCTCTGCTGGCAGCAGCAGAGAACTTCACGGTCCTCATCAAGAACAACATCCGATTCCCTGCTTTTAAGTTCATCCTGTGAGTCAGCTATGTTTTCAATGGGGAACTTCTAGTGCGTCTGCTAGTTATCTTGATGTTTTGTTGCGTTGATTGATTACATTTCTACTTTGTTTCTTTGTTTTGAGGTGGAAGATGCTTGTTTTTTGTTTTTATCTCAACTGAAATGATTTAGTGTGTTTCTGTTTCTTAATGTGTTTCTTCTTGTTTATATTTTTTGTTAATTACTTTGCTAATGTTTTATCGCTTTGAAAGCAAACGTCTCCCATCATGCACTGCACCATATCGCTGCTCACCGAAGCCTGTTTTGTTCTCCAGAAGGAACATCCTCCCAGAGATGAATGGCACCTACCTTCATGACTGTCAGAGGAGGACTGACCCGCTGTGTCCAATCTTCCGCCTGGGAGACATCGTGACCGAGGCCAGAGAGAGCTTCTCACAGATGGCCATCGAGGTGGGAGAACCTGCTTTATCGATCTCCTCGGTGAAGTCTGTGTAACCCGACCCCTAGACACGCTGCAGCTAAACGTCTGAAATATAAATGACAGGTTGTAAAGTCTAAAATCCTGAAAAAATAGGATATATTTTGGTTTGGTTTTGATTTGATATACTTTTTTGATCCCCTAAGGGGGAATTCTCAAGACTGCTTCAGCAGGTAGGCATATACATATGTATATTTCTCAATATTCATATTGAGAATATTACCTGGAATTCAATACTCAATTAAAAGATGACTCCATTGTCATAAATGTTACTTTTTAGTAGGCAAAGGTCTTTAAATAGAAAATAAATTCAATGCGTTCCGTTGTGAGTTTTACCACCAATCATTTGATCATAGTACTCTTTGTTTTTCATTGGTGGATATCCCATTTTGGGAACAAAATGCTTCAAATGTAAATATGCATGAATACTGTGTATCTTTTGCCATTTTCTTTTTCTTCTCCTATTGTGTGCTGCTGTATAGTGGTCAGGTACTGAAGACTGATGTTTATGGTGCAGCGAGATACGTGTACGCTTTAGACTACTCTGTAATGTTACCTGTTGCACTGTGTTTTCTCTTGTCTTTATGTTTGTTTTCTGTTTTCTTGATGCTCACAATTGTTATATACATTGAGACTGTATGTGTTTATTGATGAAGGTGAAAATCAATGAAACTCTTTTGCAAAAAAAAAAAAAAAGTAAATATGCATAAAGATAACCAAACAACCACGTTTCCTGAATGGTTTCTGAGGTTTGGGTTAACAGTTTTGTCTGTATTCTCCCTATCCACCACAGGGGGGCGTCATTGGTATCCAGATCAAGTGGGACTGTAACCTGGACTGGTTGATGCGCAGGTGTCTTCCCAAATACTCCTTCCGACGGCTGGATGAGAAGGAGAGCAACAAGACTCTTTACCCCGGCCTCAACTTCAGGTGATGATAACAGGGTTGTCCCTGGGGTCAGAGGTCATGTTCAAATGTACCAGTATACCCTTCATAAGATGTGTGTTGCTCCTGTTAATTCTGAATTCACTGTTCCCTCCTGGATTATTATTAATTCGGCACTCTTGGATTAGAAGAGCCAAAAGTAATTAACACAAATGTAGCTATCCCATTCGTCCTCTTCCTCCCTCGCCGAACACAGAAAATATCATACCCTGGTGAAGGAAGGGTATTTATTTCGGTAAGTGTTTGAAATAAAGGCTTTTAAAAAATGTTCACCTCAAAAGTTTGTAAATGGATATAATTTTTCATACATTCTACTGTTTTTTCACTTTTACAACTAGATTGCCAATTTATGAATTCATCCCCTCTTCCAAAGAGCACCTTTTTGATATAATTAGCAAAGGTTTACTTGCAGTGATCCTCATATCATAATTTTTCTTCTAAAAGAGAATGCCTGAATTTAGGTGTGATGCTGTCTATGGTATTCCATAAAATCATCCTTTTTTTTCAAATTTTATGCCATAATTTGAATTCCCGGCCACAGCAAAGAATTTTGGCCTTTGTTTATATGTTGTCATGACGTCAAAAAGATGCTTCTCTCTTCTAACATGGTGGCATGTCCCTTGTAACCATCGGTAACCACCCCCCCAAACATTCCGTGACAGTGTTGAAGCGCATCTCACGTTGCGTATCGCTGCTTAAACTCTCACGATGAAACGCATCTAACTGTCCCGATGTTACATTACTGTCTTCGTGTTTATTTCCAGGTTTGCAAAGTACAACACGGAGAACGGAGCAGAGGTGCGCACGCTGTACAAGGCATTTGGAATCAGGTTTGACATCATGGTGTTTGGAAAGGTTTGTTGGAACGTCATGTGACGTTTTTGTAAACCTCATCTATTATTATATATTAGATAACGTGGCTTTGACTCGTATTGTACTTATTGTTAGTTGCTTTATAATGTTGGCCATCTGAGACTTTAAATTATTCACCTGTCGCACCGCCTGTCAGCCACTTCAAGATGAGACCAACAGATAAATGCATGAGATGTCGATCTGACATGTTTGTTGTGTGTCTAGGCAGGGAGGTTCAGCTTCATTCAGCTGATCATCTACGTTGGATCAACGCTGTCCTACTATGCTCTGGTGAGACACAACACACTGAATTCACACAGTCAACAGCCAGTGACGCGCAGTGTAAATATTGTAGAGGGTCTTTGATGCATTCGTACGCGGATATTGTAACTCTAGAACATTGTGCACTAGAAATAAATTAGTATTGCAACATAAAATCCTGGGGTGTCTCAACAGACTGGTTATCAGAACATTCCTTGTTACTGGTGATGATGGTAAACAGGTTAAAGTTAATTCTTCCTGGGAACGGTAGCTCAGCAAGCATGTAGGACTTGACAATGGCTCCACTTGTAGTCTGAATGTCACCAGCGGCCAAAACGAGAAGGGATAAATATAATCCGGTCATAAGGATTCAAATATTTATTGCAACAAATGTTAATACGGTTATATTTGGTGTCAGAGGGCTTTGCTGTGCTCTCCCCCCACAAACTCAAGCAAGAACATTTGTCAGAGAATATAAACAGACTGTCCCGTGTGTATGTAAGCAGACACATCATCCTCACACTTATACAATCAACAAGACATACAGACCGCATAACATGTAGTCACCATGTCTTGTGATAGCAGTACTGGACAGACGCTAAGCAACAGCAGGGGGGGGGGGATTTAAACCAGGTGGTCAGAGAATCTAGCCATCGACTGGACGTTCGGAGCTTAAAGGCCCACGTGATTGATTTTTGATGAACCGTCACGTTCAGGTGTTGGATTGTGATTGGTGGATATGGTGGATCAGCTGACTGTGTCTCTTCTCTTCCCAGACCACTATCTTGATTGATTGGCTGATTGGGACCAGCTGTTACTCTGTAGAGGCCAGACAGAACTACTCAGAGAGGAAGGTAGAATCGGTCCAAGACAAACAGCAGGTAATGATATGATATGATGTGACAGGACATGATGTTTTTGTAATGATAAGATGTGATATGTTACATATGTACTCTCTGTACTCAGACCACATGGGCTTACAGCCTACATCCATACATCAAAGTCAAATTGTATATAACGTAAACATCAACAGACTCGGGTATCATGCAGACACAGTATGTTAGTGTTTTCCAGGTTTACAGATGGTGTGCTGCATGGAAGCCATCTTCTTCTGCAGAATTGTGCGAACCCTCTGACCAACTAGTGAATTTTCATTTTGAAAGTCTGAGTGTAAGTGTCTGTAAGTGTGTGGAGAGATGATGGCATGATGTGTTCGTTCTCTGTTGCAGTGTATTCTCTCCGTGTCCTTTGTGGATGAGGACCACATCCGACTGGTCAAGAGATCACAGAAGAAAAGCCTTCAACAGGTGAAGACCATGTCTTTACGGAAACGCAAGGTTAGCCTGCTGTGGTTGAGATTTGATGCTTGTGTTGGCATGAACTCACTATAAAAACACATTTATTCGCCAGTTCAATATGTTCATGTACAAAATATCAACAATTTTGGCGCTTGAATCGTCTTTAAAATCGTATTTAACGATAAGCTTTAAAAACCTTTTAATGTTTTAAAAAAAAAAAAGTACAAATTCACCCATTGACAGTACACGGTTCAAGTAATGACATTTTCAGAACAGTGTTAATATGCTACTACAACCTTATTCCATCTTAGCTGTTAGTTATGTGTGGTTGTTGTGCCCAGGAGGACACAGGACACCTGAGAGCCATGGTGGGCCTCCTACAGCAAGGCCTCAGCACAGACCGCCAGCCCAAAGCGTCCGCCAGCCCCAGCCCTACCCCCAGCCCCAGGTCTAACTCTAACCCCAGGCCTAGGCCCAGTCCTCCAGCCTGGTGCATGTGCAGCTCCTGTGGTTCCTCCACTCACCCCCAGGAGGAGCTGTGCTGCAGAAAGTCGAGCGGCCCCTGCATCACGTCCTCCCCTCTATTCGAACAGCTGGTGTTGTGTCGACCCCTCCTGGAGGCCGCGCTCCTGTACCGGGACCCCCTCTCTCAGCCGACCGAGGAGGGCCAGACGTCCGCCCTGCGACACTGTGCCTATGAGCAGTACATCAGCTGGCGGTTTGGAGTTCCACCTCCAGACAGCCACCCTGCCGTCCCCAGCTGCTGCGTGTGGAGGATTAGGAGGGAGTACTCCAGCCCAGACGGACAGTACCGAGGATTCAGACCCGCTAGGATGAGCGCCAGGCAGGCCTCCTCCGACGTACAGCTCTGAAGGGACCAGAGACTCACAGACTGGCCTCCTAACGGTGCATATTTACACGCTGCCTTACAAAGGAAACATGCAGTAGCTTATATCTTGGTGGAACATGAGATTTTGTCATATTTGTCGGTCAACGTCGAGTCAGAGATGTTCTTTGAAGTCGTTTTGCCGCTCAATAAAACAACTTGAAAACGACACGTTCTTATTTTCACACTTGATGTAGTTACTGGCTTTTGCCTTCATAAAAAAAACAACATGTAATATGTTAATATGATTAACACGCTCCTTGTTCTTCCACCATTTCAGAAAAACATTTTTACATCGCTGTTGCAAAGATGCTTGTTTGTTGTTGTTTTTTTTGTTTCTTTTCAAAGCCCAGCAACTACACACTATTTGTTTACAAAGCTCAGTGAAACAAGACTAAGGTCACAACCTAGTACAGTATATGACTGGACCGTGTCTGGTCAATGTGTGAAACTGTCGCGCCAATTCATTTTAAAAGAGCATCGGCCAATGGTGTAACTCCAACACTCGGTCGACCAATAGTGTAATTCCAACACTCGGTTGACCAATAGTGTAACTCCAACATTCGGTCGACCAATGGTGTAATTCCAACACTCGGTGACCAATGGTGTAATTCCAACACTCGGTTGACCAATGGTGTAACTCCAACACTCGGTCGACCAATGGTGTAACTTCATCAGTCAGTCAGTGACTCAGTTTATAGGGCTGGCCCTGCTGTTGTGATCCAGACAAAAAAAAGCAAGACTGTTGAAAGAAGAGGACTAAACATGTCAACAGAAGAGGCTCTTCCTGTTTTGGTTGATGCACTTCCTTTGTGTCGTACGTCGGTCCTTCTGTTTTCGTGGGAGATCGTACCCATTCTGGCGAACCGATATTAACAGTGATGCTGTCATTCTTCCACAGCTATTACAATATAAAAATGTATTTTACAATATGTTAAAGCAAAAAAAAAAAAAAGTCCTGTTTGTGGTGCCTTTAAAAGCTTAAACATTGAAATTGATAAAATAATAGATTTACTGCATTTCAGAGATATGGGCTGATGAGCTTAACTAAACTTTTAATATTAGAAATGTTAATATTAGGAATGAATCTCTATTATTGTTCATTGAAAACAAAAGGTTCAAACAGACAGTGTAGAGTACTAGTCTGTTATTTCACACCTACTTGAATTTAATACTGATGGTTCACTATCCCTTGAAAAATGAGTGTCAGATTGAAAATGATGTCCATTGTTGTGACTGTGAGCCACACTGTAGATGAGCTGTATGAAAGGAAGGCTGAACAGGGAGGCTAGACCACCAGGGTTCCCCTGCGGAGGTCTGGTACCGTTGTAGCTCTGGACTACGTATGGATCAGTAGTGTTGCAGATGAATGAAGGTGTAGAACAGCTTCACTAGTGGCCCGCTCCACAGTCCAGCACCACCCACTCAGGTACAATAGCTGGTGTAAGATTGGATATTTACGTCCCAGCCTATTCTTCAGGTGGCGTATTTGACATTTATGACCAATTTCCGCCCTACTCCTTTCCAGATTCAGCCTTCAGACCGTGGCCATTGTTTTTATAAATGGACCATTTGAACGAAATATGAGGCCCTTTGTTAAACAACTCTGAGACCAAAATAGTCCCCGACAACTTGTTTCAGCG
>OMKK01032834.1:22420-45359 GCA_900302305.1 Polymixia japonica | reverse complement strand
GCTACATCACAGGAACCAGCTTTATGAAAGATTTAAAGCCAGATGTGACACCAGCTTTAGACACGCTGCAGCTCTAAATAACCTACGCAACGGCGGTCCTGGTGAAGAGCTCGCTGACAAATCCCGTCATTATTTGCTACATTCAGCTGCCTTTCAAATTATAACATTAAAGTGGTAATCTCGAAGATCTCCAAAGATTTTAATTTAAATAGATGTCTGTTAAGTCACTATCTATTGCTGAATGAGGTAACACACTGGTGATTGAGCCTATAACCCACTGATGAAAGCCCTTACATTTGCAGTATTATGAGTATTAAGAACCAGGTGTCTGTGGCAACTTCCCCGCCACGCATTCAAATTAGCTTTAGTGATGCGTTTTCCCTTTGAAGTGAGGTCTAATTACACACCTGCAATTCCCGCTTTTCGCCATAGGTGCCGCCAAAGAGAACGAAACTGAGCTCTTCGAGACTGCCACTTTAAAAAAAGGACCGTCTGTTGCGTCTCGCAAATAATTGCTTAGCTTTATCAATCATCTGCAATGTCTAATCGCCGTTGTGAATCTGAAAAGGTTCCTGTGTGTCTGTTGTTCTGAATGAAACAACAGGTTGGCCTGGAGAGCACAATACACCAACAACACAAGTGACACCAGTACACTGGCAGTCAGGAGGGAGAGAGACACCAGAAGAGAAGACCAAGGTGCGTTACCTTCCAAAGGAGTGAGGTTAGAACCCCCCTTTTTCCCATCCAGCCCATGCTGTGAGTACTGTTTCAGAAGGTTCTGAGCCTTGCGAATGGTCCCTGGTCCCATACACACAGAGAGACAAAGTCCAGGGGCAGAGGAGGTCCAGATAGCCAAGGGGGGGAAAAAAAACAACAACAAGAGGACGAAAGAGGAAGAGAGGAAAAGAAGGAGAAGGAGAAAGGGGGAAGAGCTGGGAAGTGAGTGATGAAACACCGGCACACCATCCCCCCCCCACTCCGCCACCGAAACAGCCAGGACAGGCGTAGGAACCACAGCCTAGCACCACAGCTACAGAGAAGGACAGCAACTACAGCACAGCTACGTCACAAAAACAAACTAGGGCATGTGTGCCGAAACACAGGATACCCGGTAACGTAAAGGCAGAATAAACAGGTTAGGTCATTTACAAACACAAAAACAGCCATCATAATTAATAACAGTCATTTCCACCATTATGTCTGTTACTCATTCAAAACACGTTACATGGTTTACAGATGCAGAGTTTAGAAATACATCTCAGGGACTACAAGTTAAACAATACAACATCTTGAATTGTTAGTGGGTTAGTAAGCATGTGGCATATTTAACATGAAACAGAGTGGGTTATACAGGGCCGACAATAAGGATTATTAATTATCAGAGCAGGCTATAGCTAGGTCTACTGATTTTGAAATGGTTACAACTTTCCTTGCTCTACACCCCGTCACGCTTCGCTATACGCTGGCAGAATATCTGTTATTTTGCTAGAACTGGCTTGATGACAAGAAGCTATTCAATCAGTGAATACGTTGTTAAGGCTTTAAAGCACAAGCAATAGCAAGACCATGCTGTGAGGGCATGTTGCTTAACTTATTTCAAATTCAAGCAGCATCGTCAAAAGCAGCTGCTCCGAAAGGCACTCCGAACTCCCCCCCCACCTCACCCCCGAGGAACTAGCTGTAAGGTTCTTATCCAATACAAACTCCTCTAATCGATGTTCTAACCAATTTTGCGACAAAGCAATCACAACACACACATATCAACTCTGCAAAACTAATCGACACACATCAAAACACTACAGCTTTACTCATCTATACCGGGAATACTTAATCCCTCCAGATAGGGTAGTTACTTCTGCACTCGGCATCTGTCGCCGTGATCCTACTTCTTACACAAAGCGATGCCAAAAATGCATGCCGTCACTTTAAGACCGCCCTCATTTGCCGTGAAATGTGGCGCCCGGTAGACATAAACAAAGCAATGGCACGAGGCACACACACTAAAGCTTTCTCTTTACCTGGGATGTAGACTGTCATCACAACATAAGGATTACGAAAGAGGAAAGGATGAAAGGTTAGTTGAGAGTCATACGACTGTTAAATCACACAGATAAATAGTGGAGCGATGGAGTGCCCATTGGTTCAGTGATTAGGCTCTAATTATAGAGAAGCCCCCTATAGTGGATCATGCACTCAGTGATTGCTGGGGATACTTGAAAACTGAATGAATGTGGACGGCCAACTAATGAACAGATTTAGCACGTCCAGGTCAGACGAGGTTTTTTTGTACCATGTTGAACAGGCCCTGCCCTCATGTAATAATCGACAAATGTCAGAGTAGTGCTTATTTGTTAAATTAATGTGTGTAAAAGAGGGCGTGAAGATAGTGAAACCGCTAAGTAATTGTGAGCGGACTGCTGTGGAAGCACTGACCTGGTCTCTTGGGGGGCTTTTTGGTTGGGGTGTCCTTGCGTTTGGTTTGGACTGCGGGTGAGTACAGGATCCCAGAGGAGGCACTGTTCTTGCGGAAGTGATCCTTCAGGCCTTTGATGGAACGGTCCAGTTGGCTAGACCTGATCTGGAAGTACACGTTCATGAAATCTGCAGGGCAGAAATGAGGAATACGTTTAGGTATACAACCACTACAGGACTTACCAAAGTTGTATCATTCCAATTATTTAGGCCATGATACAATCGTTATCCTTGAGTTTTTTGATACACTTTAAGGACAATTCTGGTCATTCTTGAGCTGGACCATTCTTGAGCTGGACCTCACTTCCCTATCTTTTCTGATTATACCGCTCTGACCAACATTTCATCAATTGCTTTGTTATATAGTGTACTTATTTAGTTGGCTTGGATCGCTACAGTCTTTTGGGGTAATGCACAACTCCAAAATCCGACCCAAAATCACCCAAAACATGTTTTTTTAAAACAGTAACGCTCATTCCTCCACATCCTCAAAATCTGGCCAATGTCCAGCGATAACAGCACTTAGAAATCCATGTAAACCTTCATCACAACAAAGCTGCACATAATACCAGCAGCCAGCTAATAATAAACAAGGATGTTTTGGAGTTACAGATTGCTCCAAAAGACCCTATTGGAGACTAGAAACTCAGACCGTAAGTACATTATAATGAAGCAATTGATGAAATGTTGGTCAGAGCCAGCAGGAGTGATCGGAAAGGGAAATTAAATCCAGGTCGAAAATGGTCAGAATTATCTTTTAATATCGAGCTTAAAGTGGCAATCTTGAAGAGCTCCCGTTCTGTTGTCTTTGGCGGCACCTATGGCGAAAAGCGGTAATTGCAGGTGTGTAATTAGACCTCACTTCAAAGGGAAAACGCATCAGTAACGCTAATTTGAATGCGTGGCGGGGAAGTCGCCACAGACACCCGGTTCTTAATACTCATAATACTGCAAATGCAAGAGCTTTCATCAGCGGGCCATAGGCTCAATCACCATTGTGTTACCTCATTCGGCGATAGTGACTTAACAGACATTTATTTAAATTACAATCTTCAGAGATCTTCGAGATTGCCACTTTAAATAAGGCAATATAGTGTGATTTATTATTGGGCTTATATTTCACCTGATTGCAGCAGAGAGCTGAAATCCATTAGGGGGAGAATATGTGATAATCACTTATGAGTGGAAAGTCATGGATCAGTTACTGCGCAAAATTCAAGGGCTTTCAAACTTTAAAGAGCCCCTGCTTCCTAAATCAATACAAGAATGTCAATTCCTGGTGTCAGCATATTTGTATAATATTTTGGGGGCAAACTATTGCAATATTTATACCATATCCTGTTTTTATTTTTATAAAACATTGATTCTAGGTATCAACATATCAATGCAATATCACAGCAAAAAAGTGTTGTGATATTATAGTGAATTCATTATTTGCGGCCCTTATCAGGAATCATCTATACTGCTTTTGAATGGTTCTATTCACGCGTAGTTCATATATGCATTGAAATGCACCATTAGTTAATCTACAGTGGCTTTTGAACAGCTCCAGAATATGTTTAGTTTGGATAGAGAGCAGACAGCCTGTTCCTGGATGTTACATGGCAGATAATGGAGAGGGCTTCATTGGGGAAGAATGACAGCATGGATGTAAGCAGACCCTCAGCGAAGCAGACCTTGCCTCCGTCAAATGTCTCTCTGCTGGCTTATTTCAGCTGTCTGATTCATCTTCCTCACCAAGTCATCCTTGACACTGGCACTGCCCTCCTCAGGATGATAATGAGACACCTTGGACCTGGACTGACATCTGCAGTCATTTTTTCCATTCACACTCATACCAGATGTCTTGTCTTAGTAGGTTAAGTGTGAATTACTACTAAAAGAAATAACTTTTAAAAGTAGAACCTTGTGGAGCACTAGGCAGCCAACAGGTACATAACCATCCTATTAAATGATGCATTCATGCAAGCACTGACAAAATATGCTCCATAAACTGCAATCAAACATCTTGTTAAATCACAAAAAACATTTAGCCTGTATCAATTTTTTAACAATGCGCTGTATTTTTACAGTCTAAGGATACTAATAGAAACATGACATTGTGTTTTTTCCTTTGGGGAAAAACAATGGCCATAAAAAAACCTAACTTGACTACCTGACCATTGTAGATCCTCTCTGTGTCTGTGATCTAGGGCAGAGGAAATCTAAAGGAGGAAAGGAAGGAAGACTAGAAGAGGGATGGCCCAAAGCGCATAGTGGAGGTCAGGATGATTTGTTGTAGGTTGCGCACAAAACGTAGGACTACGTGGGACACCGCCTAGCTAAGGGTTTAAGCTCTGGAAGAAGGCGTACCCTGGTTGCGTCCATATTCCACCAGCCAGCCGGAGATACAGATTATGTCTTGGAGCACGGCCTCAGGCAGGTGTTCCAGTGTCACCTCCTCCTGAACCTCCAGCTCGTCATCCATACTGATGGCGTCCAGGATTAGGATGGGGGGAACAGGCTTACTGTAGCGAGTCAGCAGGCTGCGGAACTCGGCCTCCAGCAGCTCCTTCCCTTTCTCAAAGCGTGCTTTCTGTACAGGAACAATAACAACAACAACATCAGCCATTGTCATGGAGATTCTGTTGTTTTTGTATCTGGGAAAAAAAAGAAGGTTGGCCCCATATGAAGGGTTTTCAAGATGAATACGTGTGGGTTTTAACCTTGTAGGTTACCTATTGATACCTATTGTATTTGTACCCCTACCCACGCACATACATACATACATACATACATACATACATACATACATACATAAGCAAGCATACACCCACACCACCCTTGCCCACACATACAGCTGGCTGCGCATTATGCATTATCACAGAGAATACAAGTACAGGGTCATCTGTAGTGCATTTGTTAACAGACACGTAATACAGAATGACCACTAGGGGACAGAGATAACATAAAGGTTAAAGTGGGCCGCAATCTGGATAGGGAAAGTGAAAGAGAAACGCTCTCCAATGACTGTTGAGTGCCCTTGAGCAAGGCACTCAAAACCCTATTCCTCCAGTGGAAATGGTCAGGTGCCAACAGTAGGAGACTAGTGTTGAATTCACAGGTGTATGTAATTATATGAATGTGAAGGAGGGAGGGGCTAAACAAGAGCATCAAGTATTTTTTGTTTTTAAAAAGTGGGGTTTGATGCTAAACACACAACATCGGAGGAAAAAGGCTTAGCACTTAATACTGTACCACTGTGTTAAGCTCTGGACTGTCAGGATTGTTGTCCTGGAAGTATTCCACAGCTTTCTGGATCTTAGCAATACAGGCAAGGTACTCATCCAGTCTGCCTGTTGGTCTGGAACAGAGAATTTTTATTATAACGCAACTGACTTATTCATTCACCAAGAATCCACAGTGGAGATTGTGGTCATTTTGTGTGTCACACACAACTCAAGAAAATACATACACCAGGCAGATAAGGTCTCACCCCTCTCTAATGATCCTGTCAGTGTCTTTAGCCACATGATAGTAGCTGATGACATGATCCATGCAGGACAGAGTCTTGTCCACATTCTCCTGAAGTCGCTGCAGGTTCTCTGTCTGCTTATGAACTGGGATGATAGAGTTCTCCAGTTGCATCAGACGGCTTTCAAACGAAGACAGGATGGAGACCTACATAAAAAGAATGATGTCAACAGAGGTCAAGAGATGAAACCATAATAACATAGTACAATGTAAAAACAATCATTCAGTAAAAACAGAATCATTCAGCATCAATTTCTGAACATGTGAACATGTGATCTGGCGGGTCTTTTTTGTGTTTTGTTAATCATACCATTCCCTTAGTCAGCTGATCACTCTTCTCCAGATTTTCTCTGATGAATGACAATGTCTCTTGCTCCTGTAAAACATTGTAGGCAGGCAATGACACACTACACCGAGGAAAAATAATAATAAGAGCTGATCAATTTGTCAGTAATTAAAACAATAGCCAGAATATATAGATACTGTGTTAGTCAGTGGCTAGCTAGCTTGCTGGGTAGTTTGCATACACCCTTTAATGGTCCCTTCACAGCCATTTCCGACCTGCTTTAGCTTTTCCTCTATCTCCCTCTTCCTTGCGGACGCATCCTCGGTGGGGATCATCTTGAACGTTTGAAGCAATTCCCATTAAAGGATGACCACCAGTAACATAAATATGGTTGTTTAATTCTTAAATCCAAAAAACGACAACAACGACCTCCCAACTCTGCTGTTGTTGATAAGGCGAGGCGGTCAGTTCCGCATCCGCCTTGTGAGTAGTGAGCTCGGAACGATTAGGACGCCATCTTTCTTGTGGCAAATAAAATTTCACATGGGAAATTATTTATTTCTGCATTCCAGGAAATGTCGAAAAATACACTGCGAAAGCTTTGATTTTAGGAAATATAAAAATAAATGCGATGTGTAAGGAAAAATCGTACAGGCGTACACACAA
Organism: Polymixia japonica; assembly: GCA_900302305.1. NCBI lineage: Eukaryota > Metazoa > Chordata > Actinopteri > Polymixiiformes > Polymixiidae > Polymixia > Polymixia japonica. The sequence continues at coordinate 38,422 of OMKK01032834.1, read as the reverse complement.
TACAATACACAATACACAGTACCTAAACATACCACTTGGTGTCACTGCAGTCTATGTGATATAAGGTCACGTCTGCTGCTCACATTTTTCACTTTGGTTTTCAAATGAACATAATCTCCACCTCTCCCGGCGTACAGGCAGAAACTAAAACTTTCTAAACCTGTTGTTTGAATTGGAGCAGCAGAGAAGCAGTGGGGGAACTGTTTGATTGCCTGGAGAACACAGATTGGGACATTTTTAGGACTGCTTCCATGAATGACCTCAGACTGGCAAATGACCTGAATGAGTTCTACTGCAGATTTGACAGACAATGGAACAGTCCTGACTCTGACCCACTCACCCAGCCCCCCTCCACAGCTATCACACCTATTCTTTCCAGCCTGGACTACCCCCCTTCACACAATGGACCCCCCTCAAGGCCACCACCAACCCCCTCCTTGACCCACTGCAGTTTGCCTACAGAGCCAACAGGTCTGTAGATGACGCAGTCAACATGGGCCAGGATCACATACGCCAGGATCCTGTTTGTGGACTTCAGCTCTGCATTCAACACCATCGCCCCAGCTCTTCTCCAGGACAAGTTATCCCAACTGAGTGTGCCTGATCCTGAGCCCAACTGAATGACTAACACCATGGAGTTATTGAGATTCCTGAGGACAATAATCTCACAGGACCTCAGGTGGGTAGAGAACATCACCTCCACCATCAAGAAGGCCCAACAGAGGATGTTCTTCCTGCAGCAGCTGAAGAAATTCAACCAATTCAAATGATGGTCCAGTTCTACACGGCCATTATTGAATCCATCCTCACTTCATCTCTCACTGTCTGGTTCACTGCCCCCACTGCCAAGAACAAAGGCAGACTGCAGCGGATCATTCGGTCAGTCGAGAAGGTCATCGGCTGCAATGTGCCATCTCTCCTGGACCTGTACCACTCCAGGACCAGGAAGATAGCAGAAAAGATCATTGCTGATCCTTCCCATCCTGGTCACTACCTCTTCCAAAGACTTCCATCTGGCAAAAGGTTCCGGTCTATTAAGACCAAAACCTTGCGCCACCTTAACAGTTTTTTCCCCATGGCAATGGGGCTCACAAACAAGCCCCCTGCCCCTCACTGACTGATGCTCCTGCAATCACTAACTCTTACCGCCTGTGTAAAATAAACATGTGCAATACAAACGTATGTACACACGTAAATCTGTATTTATTTATATTTATTCTTATAGTGTACATGCCTCATACCCATTTCATAGCCTCTAGCCCTGTCTCCTAGCCCTTCACGGCCTACATAACTTAGTTTTATAATTTAATAACTAGTGTGTAAATATTTAATTCATATTTTGTGTAACTCTTCTTGTTTAATACTTGTTAATATTTTGCTTATATTGTGTTGCTTTATGTCTTTTATGCACCAACCTCACCAAGACACTTTCTTTGTATGTGCAAATGTACTCTGCAATAAAAGGAATTCTGATTCTGGTTGACAAATTTAGTGTGTATTTTAATAAAGAGATTGAAAGTGTTAGAATTGTAGTAAATAAAGACTGAAACACTGTTGGGAAAATGTTATAAATGTATTTTCACAAAAAGATGTTCCACCATAGTTTCTTTACATAAATATGTACAGATGCAGTCAATATTTTACACTGTTATACAACCACCTATATTATACAAACAAAAAAGTTTGCACAATATCTTTCAAAATCCGCATAACTCATTATTTCAAGGTTAATTAATAGACAAATGGAAGCAAACAATCAAAGAAAGAAAAGAAAATAGTTCAGGGTGTTTAGTGAGACTAGATACATATAGGAAACACATGGAAGATGCCCAACTCTCTTGAAATGTTATCAAAATGTTATGGGGCACTGTTGGTTGCAAGGCGTTGTAAGTGGAGAGACCGCCCCTTGAACCTGACCTCTGGGTCCGCAAGCATCTGCCCTGCTGAAGCTTCTTTGTTTAAGACACTGAATCGCTACAAGCCCTAAGGGAGCAGCTGATCCAGCGCTCGTCCCTCCCTGCGTAGGAGGGTCAGGCAAAGGAATTTCCTTGCAGGGATAAATCAAAAAATAAAAAATTACAGAAATTTTAAAACTTTTGTATTCCCTTGAACTTGCAAAAGTTTTCAATCTATGAATCAATCTGCTAATAAAAGTCTAAATACTATAGCATTAAGAATAATGCAAACATGTTAAAATCGAAGAGCTGCCCTCTACGATTCCTCTTCTTTTGACATTGCCTGTGGGAGAGACAAAAAAAAAACGATATCACATTAAACACAACGGCCCTAATAGAAACACTGACAAAGCAACTAAATCTAGGACTATCGTCAGCGATACCTGTTACGGGTTTGTTTGACACAGAAGTCACGTTACCTGCTTGAGGAACTGTCGTCCAAAATAATTAGTAGCCATATTCTTTAAGCTGGTCTTTGTTCCCACTTTACAGCGCACATATCCATATAGGTTGGCCCCTTGTAACACCACGCCCATGATCACCACAGCCTGTGTGTGGAGGACAATGGTGTGAGAGTTGGACATGTATGGACATGTAGTTCATAGACTTTGAACTTGAACTATGGTTTGACATTGAGGGAAAACGTGTTGACGTTGAGGACGTACCAGCCACTTAATCTTAAAAGAGAAGAGGGTACTGAAGAAGAAGACAACCCAGAGGATGGGACACACAATCAGCCCGAGCCAGAAGATGCGAGACTCAGAATCTGAGGACTGTTGCTTTGCTGTCCCCTGAGAAAAAAACGAGAGGATATTCTCACACTCAGCACATCTGCAAATGCCATAAAGATGACCGACAGTAAGCACTGAATTTAGCAATCCAAAATGGTACAATAGGTCAATTCTGTATTATGTAGGGCTAAAAGCTTGTTCTTCAGAGTTCAGTTACTGCAATATAGCCACCAGAGGCATATGCAGCAATGTGAAGCACACATAAGAGCAGCTTAAAAAGTATAGTAGTAATTTACCTTAATAGTACCTTAATTAAGGCAAATGTACCTTACCTTTCTTGACTCAAATACCCAGTGGTTCTGTCCATCATCATCCACCTGGTTCCACCACCTAAGACCAACCATCAGCCTCCCAGTGATGTTCTGTGAATATAAATGAGGACAATTTTTATCAATATCAATACCCTGTGGAAAAAGAGTTCCAGTTCTAGACTAGAGCTATTTTATCATAAAGAAATGGCAATTGCCCCACCTTTACAGTCCAGAAGTCACATGACAGCAGGAGGATTATTGTGACCATGCAGGCGATGAAACTGCTACTCCAGAACTCACAGAGCAGGTACACAAAGACAGCACTGACTCGGAAGAAGAGGTGAAAGAAAGATGCCACTGGATGCCTAAAAACATTAAAATAGAATTAAATACAGGATGGGCTTAATACAATGCTAAGCATATTTTAACTAGGCATGGTAGGTCTATGGTGAACAGACAATATATGCTGTATTATACGTCAACTGGTCAATATGTATTATATGCGAGTGAACTGGGAGTCAGTTGTGAGTAAACTTACTTGACGCCAGTCTTCTTCGACTTTCTTCCTGTATCCTCCTCCGCATCGAACAGGGACACTTCGTCATCGTTAGAATCCTGGGGGATCAATAAGGAAGAGCCCTTTAGAACCCTTTGATATTTAGCGTGCAAGGCCATCTTATGAATGGTGCATGCAAATCGGATGCATTATATCCATCTTCTTACGGAGCCAAATACTCTTTTAATCAATGAATGTGTAAATGTGGCTACTTGAAAGTTGAGAAATAATAGTACTTAAACTAATAGTTTAAAACAGAGAAGTCGTCTATACAGAGCTTATGTTTTGATGTAAAGGTTAATTCAAATTTTGTATGCGCCCACAAATCCATTAAACTTAAGAGTATTCACTGTTGATTGAGAAGTTCCAGGTGTGTATTTTAATCTTAGTCTTTAACAACAAATACGTGTCTTGCCTCTCCGTTTTCTAACTCAGCGAGATATATCCATAATTAAGTTATAAATAAACTGCTAATCACATCACCGCAATGCATGTGATTAACAGATTGAACAGTGTTCCTCTTTGACGCTGGTCGACTTCGGATTGCCAATTAATTACAGAGTTTTAACCTTACCGATCAGGCCATAACTAAATGTTATGATGTAGCTACAGTGTACCACCTTTAGGCTCGTCTGCCAGGCAGCTAGCTAGTGTCATAGCAGTACAATTGCTAGCTTACTAGCTAGCTAGGCAGATAGGTTTGGCTACAGTCAAAAAAGATTATAACAAAATAGACTCGTGTCAGATACACGCCCTAATAGTATGTGCCGTTGGTAAAGTTGGCCAGCTGGGGCGAACTAAACGTAGCAAGCAAACATGTCAACAATAACCTAGCTAGCATGCTAACTAGCTCCGTTAGCAACATTAGCACGGCAGATGCTCTTCTTGGCTGTGACAGCTTTCGATCTATTTTTTTTCACAATACATTGGGGATGAATCAAATGTTAAACCACTTCTAAATAGCAGGCAGCACCAGAATAATAGCGAGGTTTGTCACTTACTAGTTTCATCATGGTGAAATGTAAGCAGCTACTTCTTGATTACATGTCACAACACTGTTGATCAAACGAAAGGCTGGCCAGAGCGCGCCTGTGTAAAATACATTGTAGCTACAACAGCTGTGTGACGTCGGCACGTTTTGCTGCATGCTGCGTACGTGAGGCAGAGAACAGTCTGTCCGCTGTGGGTTCTGACTATATTCGTCTGCATGTTAAAACACAGACTTGCCGCTTTTTAAAACTAACTGTAGTTAATTCCACCACTCCCCCTGATCCCGTTTTAAATTAGTCTTGGTGGTAATGTAGGTCCAACATTTGGTCAAACAGGAACTCCCCTCTAATCTACCCAGGCAAGCCCTAAAAGCAACGTCTTGCATTTCAATGTATCTTCATGCCATCTCATCTATACGGTGGATTCTGCTCAACAGTAGGCCACTTTATTTCAGCGTGGGATATATCATGTATAAATGACTCTGACTAACTCTAGTTTTCAAAAGTCAAACCACAGGACAGACGCTTTTATAAAAGCTGTCTTTTATCCAATGGCTGTAAAGAAAGCATGGAATGATGTCATCACGGGGCTGTTTGATGTCAATCAAACTGCGCACACGTGGGTCAAGTGCAGGTTAATCTGTCTTTGATCCCGACGCTCCGCCCAACGGGGGAAATTGCGACTCGCAATTTGTATATATGTAAGGGAGTCTAATTAGATAGACATATCAAAATTTTAGACCTCTCAGACTACCTCTCTACCTCTCAGCATCGGTAACGTTACTAACGTGTCCCATACAAACATACTCTTACCTCCCACATTTGGTTTGTTGGGATCTGGTCATCCTAGCCTCGGCCCTTGTTGAGGAAGTGAACTTGCCAGAACTACTGTCCTATAAATTTCCTGTAAACTGCAAACAGCTAAACCGTAAGTCTGTAAACAGTGAACATAGCGAGAATTCTTGCAAGACAACAGGGTTTCTGTATTAGATGCTCACACTGAGCTTTGAACAGAAGCAAACAGTTATTTTGAAAATTAAGTAAACGTTTTTTATTTGTATACAGTGGCACAAAGCTAAGACATAAATTCCAAAGTCACAGTGCTGTAGGATGTAACAGTATTTTCAAAAAGTTCATTACACACGTACACATTATGTGGCACGAGAATGCATGATAAAAGTATTTCTAGACACACTTTTATCATCTGTGTCAGTTCTGTAAAAAATAACAATGAGCTAAAAGTTTAAAATGGGCTATTCCTTAAAGGTTCAATTTTCAACTTTTCCCTATAAATAATTAAAATATCTAAAGAAGTCAGTTGTTGGCTTGTGGGAATATACATTCTCTTATTTAATTCTTATTATTATACTCTTATTTAAGTATTCTTGCATTGTTACCAGAAGGAGAATAATTTGCCCAGGAAAAATGTATAATTCAACCTCTAATTGTTACTGTGTTGCTGGTTTCGATTCAACATCTTTGTTCGCAGGTGAGGTGGGAGGAGAGGGGCTTTTCAGTGGCAACGCATCCCCAGGTGCGACCAAGGCAACAACATTCTCCTTCTTGGACAACCAGAACGCTGGGTAAAGAGGCTCTAGGAACTCTGTATTATACTCATGGATGAGGGTTATAGTGTCACCCACACCATAAAAGGCCAGAAGGCCTCGGGTATAGTCCACATAGACTCCAATACGTGTGAACTTCTCCACATTAAGAGGGGTCTCCACATCGCTGTGCCAGGCAGAGAAGGTGCGGCCATTCCACTGAAGGCACCACGAGAAGTCATTGCCTGTGATGCAGCTGTTGCTTTCCTGGCCCTTGCGGTCGATGCTCTTGTAGGTCAAACCAATGTGCGTGCCCTCCCCACTTATGTCCACCTCAAAGTAGTGTCGACCCAAGTAGAAGCTTTCTGTTGCCAGTACCTGGCGCCAATTCTCAAACCGCTCGGGAACATCAGGATAAGGATGCTGCCAGGGTGTGGTGTTGGTCACCTTCCTGTTTTCCTCGGTGAGACGTAGGAACTTATGGGCAGTGTCTGCATCAAAACTCACATGGGTGGCATCTGGAAAAGCAATTGAATTAACGGTCAATATGCTTTACGTTGATCAACTAACTTGTCTTTCTGTTGTGCGATAGTTGGTCTACCACCAGACCGTAGTATGTCAGCATGCGTCATACATATATGTAAAACTTACATTTTAGGAAGTCATCACGTGTCTTCGGATCAGGTATAGACATGTTCTGTTTTGCTGCAACAATTGCGTGGACTGTGGTCTTTATTCCCATCTTGTCTGAGAAAAAGGGAAAAAAAAATCATTGAGATTTCTTTTGGCATATTTTTCTTCTATTGGCTCAAACCATTTCGTCAGGTAGGTGCCATTCTTCAGGTCCTCTAGCTGACTCCTTCAGTTGCGCTCATGGCAGATAAATGAGGCGACTCACAGAGTACACAGATTGGTTTCATTCAGGTGAGAAACCATATTTGGACAGATACTTATTCCTCAGGTTAGCCACCTCTTATTGCCTAAGCTCCAAAACCGTGACACAGCCTGAGAGATTCCTCATCTCTCCACACAAGTCTGAACACACCCCATGAATCAAAGGATTATCTGATTAACAACATTATCAGATATACTGCAGTTTTGTTTTCTTTCAAACATCATTCCCTCTCGTTGCTGCTTTGAGCCAGGCCTTAAACTTACCATTTTTGCATGTGTCTTTAAGTTTATCTATGTATGAAGACACAAGCTTGTCACACAGCTCACGGGTGGAGTCAACAATCACACGGCTGAAGGAATTCAGACGATCCATCAGACCAATGTAGACTCCAGGCAGGGAAATATCAGTGGTCTCTTTCTTCCATTCTGAATACTCCTATAAAGCAAACAACACCATTCATAAGTAAGAATATAGGCGTTATCAGTTCCTTCAGGACCTTCCTTCAGGGCCTTCAGACATGACTTCATGACTCCTTGAGAAACAACATTTTTAAACCATGTCTTAAGCTTCATCCAGGTGGAGAATCTGGTGATGCGTTACCTGTAGGAAGTCCACTACATTTTTGTTTTTTGAGAGCTTCTCCATCTGTGCTTGAGTCTTCTTCAGGTCCGTGCACCTCTGCTCCAGGTGAACCCGTATACCCTCAGCCTGCTTAAGGGCCTGCTTCTCCTCTCCCTCCAGGATGTCAGTCACCTCACGCTTGGCCCGCTCCAGCACCATCTGAACCTCCATAAACTGGGTGTCAATAACCTCCCGTACCTCCGTCACTGAATGCTGTAGAACATCGTTTTCTTTATTAGATCACACTACTTAAATTGTATTCATACAATCAAGGATGCAAAGCATAGTTCAGCCAAGTGATACACAGGTCTGCTCAAACAGATAACAGAATGCTCTGAATGCTTCTGGTCAGGTGATGAACGTTTTCTTACGTAACCTGAGGGAACAATGAGAAGCACTTCACTGCCACAACGGAACAGGTACCGCCCTTAACCACATGAAAAACATGTATTTCCCATTTCCACACATGGGGAAACCTGTTAGGTAGGGGTGTTTCAGATACCTTGAGGCTTATAAACTAGGGGTTCTTATTGCTAAAAATAACTGTTGGTGTTATGTAGTAATTCACTGCCCACACAAAATATTTTGACATTCTCGTGACATTCCTTTATACGTAGCTCATTTCAGGCTGATAATTGATGGTTGTACCTCAATGGAGACCGTGTTGACTTGAAGTTTGTTGATGGCATTCTCTGCTGCCGTCACTGTCTTCACCATCTCGGTCTGCTTCTCCCTTAGTTCCTTCTACAAATATACGTGGAAGACATGAATTAATTATGTGGCCTTACAAAACCATAACAATGATGTCACTGAAAATATGCCTTATCCTAACAGCTTGCTTTTACACCAAGTTCAATTATTTAACAAAAGTATACATCCATTGTTTTTAATTCAGGAAATAGTGTTGTTACTTCTACTCTTGGGTGATACAATTTATATGCCATTGTGGTTTTTAAGGAATTAGCTTGTTAGGTTGAGTTTCCGATTCAAGTCTGAATTCCTTTGACAGGTCCAGGCAACTCGTTGAGTTGTAACTGGTATTCATATAGAATTCTTGTCATTGCAGTTTGTAGCCTGAGGGCATGACTACATCTCCATTGCTTTAAACAGCACAGATTTACCTTTTAAATTAATCAGCTTGATTGTACACATCCATAGCTTAACTATTCTGAAGAACTGTGTTTAATTCATCAATCTCAAGACCTTGCCTGAAAAGATAACTGCATATCTTTTTGTCAAAGGTTAGCCAAAGTCGTTCTACCAGTTTGCACTATGTACAGTACTGTACATACACATTATGCCAAACCAGGAGCAGAGTTCTGTGCTGGCAAGTGGTAAACCAATATTACAGGAAATACTGTTACGTTGAAAATCTCACTTTTGCTGTATCAGCAAAGTCAAGCTCTAAGTCATACGTGTTTGATTAAACACAGCCGAAGCCATTATATGAGTTTTGGAATGATGCCTCTAAAAAGGGATTTTCTGGCGAACAAATAGAGCTTAATAAAGCTTTGTACAGGAACAGGATATTAAATGTGTTCATTCTCTTACTGTTGGTGTCCTGCAGAATTGTTTTATCTCCAAAAAGGAGATACATGTTCAATACATGGAGTACAATGCTACTCACAAAAATAACCCCAAAATGGATAAAGATGTGATGCAATGTTTTAAAAGACACCAACACTGAAGCAATTTGATCACAAACGTATAGTAATTGTTTGAAGTGTTGTGAAAACTCAGTTTGACAAATGACAGGTGTGAGCTAAAAACAAGGATCACCGCTGGAATCTAGTCTGGAATGTTTAAAGCTGAGAGTCATGAGCTGAGAAAGACAAATGATGCTTTTGCTGAAGCCTGAGCTTTCTCTATTTCAGACTGGCAAAATAGATGTGAGCATAGAGTTTCCAAGGGTGCACCACCAAAAACGCCAGGCTATCTTTGACCAAGCCACTTGATGACCTTCATGTTGTAATATAAAAGTCAATATTTAGCCTCCTAATTAAATTTTAGTAATCCTATTCACACTGTGGCACGTGTAAAAACTAAATCCAGTTCCACTTCTAAATAAGTTCATGTTAACTATTAGACTCCATCCTCTCCCGGCTGGCGCTGTAACTCCCACTGTTAAGCCTGTCAGTCACTCAGACATGACTATATTTAACTCCTTTTCACTGTGTGAAAGCACCATTGTGGAAAACATATGAATTATTTCATCTCAGCAGGCATGTGCCTTTGATGCAAGCCAAACTAATTTGATCAATAGGATAGAGAAGACAGATCAAAGGATTGGCACTAATGCTATCGCATTTTAGTGTAATATTTGGTATCAAGTGGTGGAATCTGACATGTGATGTCTTTTTGGAAAGCTTCCATTTCATGGCAAAGGAAAATTACATGCTTTAGTTCTATGTACATTCTGTGAGAAGAACATTCTGTTCCATCAGACCAATGTAGACTGAAAGTCAAGTGAAAAGTACAGTAGTTAACCAAATAAAGCACAAATTTGACTTTTTAACAAAACCCACACAATAGATATGGTGTAGTTTCATAATGGCGTGACCTTGTTCAAATACACCTTTGGAGATTTGAACATGCCACTCAGATCAAAGAAAACAAACAAAAAAAAAAAAAAAGTACATGAAAGAGAGATTGACTGAGGAAACCTGCCTCTATTCGCTTGCGAGCCTCTTCCACAGACACCGTGTTGTGGCCCCTGTGGTCCTCGGTCACACAGTCCTGACACACGCAGCAGGCGTCAGCACAGCAGAAAAGATCCAGTGGCCATTTGTGGCTCTCGCATGTCCTCCTCTCGATGTCCCTCAGGGGCTCCACCAGCCGGTGGTTCTGAAACTTTTGGTTTTCCAGGTGAGGTCTGAGGTGGGCCTCGCAGTAGGACACCAGGCAGGTAAGACAGGACTTGAGAGCCCTGCGAGGGTTGTCAATACACGAGTCACACACCACATCATCAGGACCCAAAGGCTCTTCTTTAACCTCTTCCTCCTTGACGTCCTCTTTCACCTCTTCCTTTGTTTCACCTTCCCCCCCATCGATTTTACCGCTGGTCTGCAGCGCTTCCTCTTTCTTGTCCCCGTCGGGCTTCTCGGGATCCTCTGATTCCTTCAGATCTTCCTGTATCTTAATCTCCTCTGTTGGTTTGGAGTCCTGATTGTCTTCCTCTTTGCTCCCGATCACGGGAGATTCAGCCACTGTTCCGTTCTGTTTGGGACCGTTTGCAGGTTCAGGCTTGTTGAGGCTCTGCAAACACTGAGGGCATCCTTTGCCTTTGACCCCCAGGCAGGAGCCACAAACGGAGTGGCCGCAGGGCGCAAACTTGTCTCTTGTAAGGGTACCTGAGCACACAGCGCACGGCTGCCGCTCTGAGTTGAGGCTTGTCTCTCCAGGCGTTGTGTCTGCCATTGTTCCACTCTTTCCCTCTCAGCTGAGTTCCTTTTGCAGTCTCTCTCACGCCCTCTCTCTCTCTCTCTCTCTCTGAAACTAACTGGCTCAGCCGCTTTTGCAACCTGTAGTTCCTGGAGCACACTGAAGAGCCTCCCAAGCCACACCTAAACTATGTGAACGTCAGTCGTTTTCCCCATAGTTTCAGTCAACAAGTTAACCACCCCCTCAAATCATACACGGGCAACCAAGCAACCAGGCAGGCAGGCAGGCAGACAGGCAGGCAGACACCCTCTACACAATCACTGCCCTCCCCTTCCGTGTAGGAAAAAAAGAAGCAACAAGGCGGAGCTCATATGGCAAATCAGACACAGTGAGGTGTAGTATTGCATTCCCCCATGTGTTTTATGTTTGCGGTCAACTGGGAAGTTGTGTCATCAGGGTAACCTGGTTAATGACAGGCTTTTCTACTCCATTGTTCAGTTCATTGAGTACATTGTTGCTTTGTGGTAAATGCCCCAGTGTGATCAAACCATCTTCATGGAAATGAGGTTTTCCCCCCTTTTGTTTTGAGGATAGTGGATAAGATTGTCACTCAGATGACTAATGACCTCATTGTGGCTTTCTTGTATTCTAATGTGCGAGGGGAATGAATGCAAATAGTCATTAAGTGAAGGTGAGATCAACAGGCTAGATACAATAACACAATACTGCCACCCAGTGACCAAGTCTGAATGAAATCATTTACTTCTAATCATAATGAGTTATTTATAATTTATTTATTAATCAGTTATTTGACCAGGTATGTCATCTCGACACCTGGATTTTTTAATTTTATTTTGTCTGTGGGTAGCAAGGTGAGGATAGCAGGTGTGGCAGTTTCCCCTGCCACTGGTAAAACACTACACCCGCACACTTCACCATCACCCAATATACACACCGCATGTTAGCCAGGTAGCATTGCTATTAGTAGTTTGGTGGGTGCACACACTGAGCTACATTAAACAGCCAAGTTCCTGTGCTATGTTACATATTGTTTGAGTTAACTCTTTATTATTTAATGGTTGAAATCATGTCTAATTATGGTGTCTCTTACCAGAGTGCTTCCTGATGCTGGGCAATGGAAAAGGACCCAAGCAAGGCTTCAGGCTGTCTTTTATAGTGCCTGAGCAGCATGTAGGCAACATGCTTGGGCCCTAACCACCTCATTGAATCATGCAACTTTGGGGTGGAATTGGGGTATAAAATTAATATTCAGTGGAGATCTCATGGGAAATATGTGTGACCACATTTATGGGTGGTAAATGTAAAATTTGTAAGGTTTTGTAAATATGGGGAAAATGACCTCTAAGGTTAAAGGAATTCAGTAATGTGGTCAATTAAAGTTGGTACGGTCCAATTTGAAGGGCCTAGCCTTTAAATAGACAAGGTTTTTCTACACTGGCAGTCAGGGAAGGGCTGTGCGGTGTAGTCCTCAGAGTGGTTTGTTATGACTTTGTAAATATTTTCCTGTGCGGCATTTTTTTTGCATTTTTGTTTGCTCCCTGTGTTGAAAGGGCAATAAAGCATGTTTTTTCCTCAAATGGACTTTGTTTTGTGACCTTTTTTTTCAACCTTTTAAGTTGAAAATACCCCTTTTCCAGTCGGCCTTTTGGCACACTACCCTCACTCAAGGTCGGAGTGTGACAGCAGGTCGGCCATTTTGTATATTTGAATATAAAACAATGTGGCAATAAAGATGTAAAATTTGATTTGTAAACTTTCTCATCTTGAAAAACTTTATTATCGTCATTTCCAAAAACACACCTAGACACCTTTGCATTGATATGGACTGTGATGTCAGAGGACACAGCAAAAAACATCAAAAACAACCCTGCCTGTCTGTCACTTGGAAAACAGGTCGATTCAAAGACTGTGATTAATCTCACGGTGACTTAATTGCGTTAAGAAGACCTCTTGCTGAGGGGCTACTAATTAAATTACTTTTTAAAAAAGTTGCTAAGTCATCCATATCAGGACTTTTATGATAACATAGACAATGAGTAAGTCATATTACTTTAACCCCTTTAAATATAATATTGCTATGTTAGTGCAATGTAAAATATTACTCAGGTCTTCCACATCACTGCATTATTAATTCAAAACGTATAAGGTAAGATATTGATTGTCCCGATATATATATATTGTGCATGTTGAAATACAGAGAAGTACTTGAATGTTAAAGCTTGTGCTTAGTGTGCAGCAACAGTCTTTGTGTGAATACAGTAGCAGCGTGAGTTAAAAGAACGTTTTCTCATCCAGCTTCCTCCTCCGTCACTGCACCCCCACCAGCTCTGTAATCGGTGGGGCAAATACCATCAGTTCCTGGTATTTGTGGAAGAACATGCGTAGACGAGAGAGGTAGCTGTCCTCCTGGTATGGGAGCTCCTTCTCCTTCAGATACTTGGACACGATAGGTTTCACCTGGTGAGAGAGAGAGAGGAGTGAGAGTACGGCCAGTTTCATAGACACAGACAAGACAAAAGTCTCTCTTTCGAAATTAGGCTCAATCTGTCTTTCAAACAGTCCACATGCAGAAAAATATATTCAAAATCAATCATATCAATGGGCCCTTTTAATTACATTGATAAAAAACAACACTTTCGCTTCCTACCTTTAGACACATATTATCAGACAGGAAAGGAAAGAGGTGGTGCTCAACATGGCAGTTGATGAGCGAGTGTCCAAACGTCCAGTCTAGCAGCGGGTTGCGCGGCAGGTTCAGGACCCCATGAGTCATCTGGTAGATCCTCTTGGGCCGCCGGGTGAGGGAGAACATGGGAAGGCCGATGTGCTGTGAATTACATCCAGGTTTTATGACCGCCTGCCTGCCTGCTTGTGCGTCTATGTGTGGGTAGCGTGAGACACAGACTTAAGAATGACCACATCGCTATGTTGGACATCAACCCCCTCTGAACTTATGACCTGCATGTGAACTAGCAGCATGAGGTCAGTAAGGCACAAGGAAAATATTGTACTCAGGGACCATGTAGATGCTATCTCTCATAGGCCATATAATCTTGTGTTTATATGGATAGATAATCAATATTAACTGGCTGGAACTGTACGTCCTCTGTGTTGGATTATCTTATCATGTGTTATGAGTTCAGTATAACACTGTAAGACAGCCCTTCTCTCTGTGTTCTCACACATCTGCTTTGTTATTTTATATTTTCTTATTCCCTTTTAAAGTTGCATAAGGAACCAGCTCAATTAATAAACACTCAAACAAGGAAGGTTCAACCGGAGGGAATTCAGATAGTGGCGTTATTATTTACTTAAAATGAATGAAGTCTTGGCAGGCCACCACAGCAAGAAAATGAGCACTATTGCTGAAAAATTAAAACTATATACATAGTCAAATTTCCCCCCAAAACGCCGACAGATATTTAGCGAATGTGTAGAATCAGTGTTTCTCCACAGTCACAATAAATCATTTTAGTGCTACAACATGAATTTAAGAGACACTTGGACCAAAATAGGAACAAACTAAAGCCAACCAAACCAAAACTAAAATTAATCCCAGCCACCACTGAAAATAAAAAAAGATGATAGAGGAATTGTTGACAGCAAAAAAAACAGCAAAAAACAACAACAACAACAGCAACAACAACAACAACAACAAGATAAGATGAAAGCCAACAATAGAAAAAAGAAACAGGAACGGATAGGGTTAGAAAAGTCAAACCTCATATAAGTATTTCCCTTCATAAGCCCCTTAACTCCAGATCAAGAATCCCCATTTGCTAATCCATCTTCAAACACTTCAGATCGGAACAATACACAGTGCACTCCAGGAGTCCCAGTCTGGGAAAATCATGCATGAATTGTTTCTTTTTGTCCCTTTTGTTCACTGACTAGCCTTCTGGAATTCCTGTCGAGATCTTTGAGGACACAATGCTGCATTGAAAACACTTTTCTACAAAAGACCATACTGTAACAAGAGGTGCCTTCATTATTTGTCCCAAAAATTCAGTATGAATTGTCATGCCCAGCACTTCTGAACTCTCTTGTACAAGTCTGAAATGTCAGTGTGTGTGTGCCTGGCTACATGGCTGTGAATGTACATTTTGTTTATCTGGGGGTGGGGGACTTGCTCTGGGGATGTGTATCTGCAGTTATTGTCCACGGTAGGCCTGCAAGTTCGCTCACCTGGAAAATGTTGACATGGATATAGGGCAGGGAGAACATTGCTCTACACGCAAGCATGCAGAGCAAGGTGCTGTAGGGCGACTGGAACCCAGAGACATTGATCAGCAGCCAGTACTGAGAATACAGGCCCAGCGAAACCATCAGCACGGTCCTCGTGGCCTGGACCACAGTGTGACCTTTGAGCTGCCCTGCAACACCGGAAGAATCAGAGGCTGTCACAACGATCACTTAACGCTGGTAAAGATAAAATAACACGGGATGAAAGGTTTTAAAAACAGGTGAAAAACCCTTCTCAGATGTATGCTGATAATCTGCAAGAAAACACAATCACATTCAACATTATTCAGTCAGACATAAGTATAAGAAATACTATATTCAACTGCCTTGCACGGTCAGCCTTGCACGTTTGGACTTTGTTCTTTAGAAAAAGTCTCACCTAGTGCAACAAGAGGCGTAATGATGGGTACTGCCAGGGGGGCTATGAACAGGTACACGTTGCGGGGCAGGAAGGGGACCTTCCATGTGCTGGAATCACCCAGCCCAATAACATTAGTGTGGGCATGGTGCATCTTAATGTGGGCATGCACTCCTGCTCGGGCTGTGAACGAGCCACATATCTGAATGGAGGTACAGATAAACACACAGACGCACAAGACGGGCATGTAAATGAATATCCACAAATGACCAAACTATCATTGATACAAACACAGAGCGGTCCAATGAAAATCACGCAGCGGGAGAATGTCGATACTGATTACCAGGACAGGACAGGCAAACAAACACACACACACACACACCACCCTCACACACACA
>OMKK01032834.1:0-22371 GCA_900302305.1 Polymixia japonica | reverse complement strand
AAAGCGAAGGGAAGACAACAGCAATGGCTGTGATCTTGTTTGGTTTACCGGTGAGCAAATATTAGTAAACACTTAGTAAACACAGGTAAAATGGTTCATGGAATTGACCGCTCTAGCACCGATCAAATTAAGTTCTATGACGATAATGACCTGCTCATGTAAATCTTATAAATACTGCTGGTTCGAAAGTCATGACGCCTGAGAGTTGACCCGTAACGACAGTTCAGTTCTGAACATCTCACCTCAATGAAGAAGACGGCCCAGAACTCCCCCCAGGCCTGGGACTCGCTCAGCGCCCCGTGGCTGGCGAGGTGGGTTCCCTTGATGGTGATGACAGCGTGAGCCACCCCCATCAGCAGCATCCCCGCTGCAAACCACAGTATCTGGGACGAACCCAGCAGTAGAAAGGCTGGGAGACAGGACAGAGGGAATACGGAGGACGATAGAAAGAGTCAGTCAACAGAAGCAGGTTTAAACATTAGATGAGTAACTGGGAAAACAAGCATTGACTTTTGACCACGCGTCATAAACCTTTTACATGTAAACGACAGGAACATAGACAATCAATGCGGTTGACCTTGACGACATGAGAGGGAGCACATAACGTATGACAAAGAATATTCTTATTTTATTCTAATTCTAATCCTAAATCTAATTTTAGATCTGGTGAAGAAGGGAAACTTTATCTCCCTTTGGGGATAGGTGTGTGTCTGTGTGTTTTACACCTGTGATCGCTGGTGGTTTGTTGCACAACTACAATATTGTAAGTTGTAATGGCTGAGGTTCAGTTAACAAATAACATTCAGTTTTATTTTAAAAATGTCTTTATTCAATTTATTTTGCTATTGTTATTTTAGTCTCTATTTTTTGGAAGTGTTTTGTCTTGCAATTATAATTACAATCGTAATTCCTATTCCTATTCTGATTTGAGTTTTTACTGTTATCATTATAATTAAACCTGGTTTCAACGTGTTCCCACGACACAATGCCGGGAACATTCCCTTCTTCATGGCCTATTGTTATGGTTATGTCCTCTTCCACTACAGGCCTTTTCTTGTTATGAGGTTCTCTTATTCCTGTGTGTGTGTGTGTGCGTGCGCGTGCGTGCGTGTGCGCGTGTGCACGTGTGCGTGCGTGCGTGTGCGTGTGTGTGTGTGCGTGTGTGTGCGTGTGTGTGTGTGTGTGTGTGTGTCCATCGACTCCTTGACCTTTTTTTTTATTTTTTTTATTTCACTGTGTTAAAACACACACAGTATCCTATGTTGCTTTCGTGCACCCACCCAGCCACCCCACCGAGGCGATGGTGTGAGTTTCTCCTCCGAAAGGGGGTAGATCAGGTGAAGGAGGGAAACCTTATCTCCCTTTGGGGATAGGTGTTAGGCTGTATGTCTTACACCATGTCACCT
Source organism: Polymixia japonica (assembly GCA_900302305.1). Classification (NCBI taxonomy): domain Eukaryota; kingdom Metazoa; phylum Chordata; class Actinopteri; order Polymixiiformes; family Polymixiidae; genus Polymixia; species Polymixia japonica. The sequence continues at coordinate 20,965 of OMKK01032834.1, read as the reverse complement.
CTGGCGGCTTCTTGCTCCACTCTAATATTGCAAGATGTAACGGCCGAGGTCGAGTTGACAAATAAGATTCCGTTTTATTTTTTTTTAAAAAGTCTTTATTTTCATTTTGTTATTTCTAGTTTAGTCTCTGTTTTCCAGTGTTTTGTCTTATCTTGAGCCCAAGCACAATGGGTTGAAAGCAGTATCAACAATGTCTGGAAATGACCTTCGGATGTTAGCACAACGTGATGCAATGAGAGCAGATGCGGGTCTTTGTTTCTAGACAGTTCTGTCCCGTACGCGCTCGTTTGCCTTTGATCGTTTTCAGTATCAGTGCGGTTTAAAACTCACGCTAAGCTACCATATCCTGTCAGTTCCTCATCAAGGGGCTTTACTGCCTTAATGGGACATCTGTAGCCCTACAGGTGGTGCTGCCTTCTGAAGACAGATTGGGCTTTTGAAGTATAATATCGTGCATCACAAACGCCCAGCGAACCCACCGCGGCTTTCTCTCCGGGTCTTGGGAGCGGCGATTGTTCTATTCCTAACGCGACAAAATATGGCGCTCGTATATATTGCACCTCCTATTTCAAAGCAACCTTTTTTAGAGGCGATAAATCCCACGGGTCAGTGATACACAATGACAGATAACTCCTTAAGTCAGCGCCCTGGACCGTTGCTAAATTCAGTTCAGTTGATGATAATTAATATAAGGGGTGAACATTTCGAGGCCCTCGCGCTAAGGTCGTGCTCATACTCACGATTCAGGGCTATTAAAAGACAATTTGCCACCATACTGTACATGAGTGAGTGAGTGAGTTCACGCATGTAACCACTAGCGTAACCACGGACGCAGCCATTGCAGACGCTGAACTTATTTCACGCCTGTTGCCCCTCCGTTGCGCTGTTTCTACAACAGCAAGAAGGCTGGGAGAACTGCAGTGCACAGATGTAGGTTTGCAGAAGCTTCTACAGATAGATTACAAATCAAGCGTCTACTGTAGCTAGGTTTCACATGGTGCTGCCAGGAGCCGCCAGGTCCTCTGCTCAACTGACACCGGTCACGCTAGGCACTAGCCTTAATTGAGGTCAGTTGTTGACCGCCTGTGACCCAGATAGGGGGAAAGTATTGGACACCGTGTTTGTGTGCCCTGGCAACTGACAACAGTATTGGATTGATGTTTTCCAATGGGGGGGTGACTCTGAAAAAGAAGCACATTTGTGTCTCAAATTGACAGGTTGTATGGTTTGAATGTGAACATACAGCAGATCGTATGAATTTATAATGCAGGTTTTGCTGCAATATAAAATCACAGAGGCAGTTCTATCATGTAGGTGAGCGAGTTTCAACAGTATTAACCCATATCCCCGACTCCTGGGTGAGGGGTCACCTCTAGCTGCTCATCTTATCTGTCACAGTACCTGGCTCAAGTCATTACATAAAGGCAAGTCATTACATAAAAGTACTATTTCAAAGTTGAGCAACCTCTTAGACCTTTCCTTAAGAAAATATCCTTATCATAATGACTGATAATGCAATTTTTTTAAAAGCAACTCATTCATCATCATCATCATCATCATCATCGTCATCATCATCATCATCATCGTCATCATCTCTCCCCGTGAGGTTTATTCAGGGTCAGTCCTACCAGGTGGCAGGCAGAGGAACGCTCCTGCCAGGATGCTGCAGTCGATACCTCTCCTCTCCCACCAACTGCTCTCCTTCACCGTTTGCTGCACTAGCCGGGTCAGCTCCATCATCAGTGACTCTTTGTCCGTCACCTCTGCCTCCTTCTTGCCCGTCTCTCCATTCTCCATGCGCTCTCCGTCCGCTCGTTCTTTCGCGTCTTGCTCTGCGTCCCCGGAGTGCCCTTTTCTCTGGAACAGGGTCTCCCCTTCCCAGGGTTTGACATCCCTTTCACCTCTATTCTCATTCTGTCCTTCCCTCCACTGCTCCGGAACGTTCTGCATGTCGGCTTCCCGGGGTGTTGAACTGACAACAAACTCAAAGTCAAAGAGAAATGCAGGCTGTGTCCTCGTGCAGCAGCGGTTAGTGCCTGAACGCTGCACCCTGAAGGCAAAGTCCACAGGTCAGAGCTAGCGTTGTGAAAGTCCTTACTGGCAAAAAAAAAACAACCCGGTCAGAGAAGTCCAACCCCCTTTCTAGTCCCTCAAAAGCCTAGCGGTCCTTCCTCTCTCTCTTCTTCTTCTCTCTCTTCTCTTTACACTGTGTCTTCCATCTCTCTGATCTTGTCAGCTTGCTCCTGATGCAGTCCCCTGCTCGAAGAACCAGCACTGGGATTCTCAGTCCCAGAGCACTGTGCAGTGCAGGACACAGGAGATCTAGCACAGTCCTGCGACGTGACAGAAGGCAGAAGGTTTCCTGCGAAATAGTCACACACAGGGAACTACACTAAACTGCAGCTGCTTAGCTGGAGAATCAATTCAATTTCTCCCTCCCTCTCTCTCTCTCCCTCCCTCTCTCTCTCTCTCTCTCCAGCATAGTCTTCTCATGCATTCTGTATGTCCCTCCCCTCCTTGTCTCTTTGTCTGGGCTCTCATCTCCTCTCCTCCCCTCCCCTCCCCTCCCCTTCCATCTATGTAACCTTGGCATATGTCCTGGGAAAGGAGAGGGAGGGAGAGAGAAGAGTTCTGAGGGAAGGACTGGAGGGGATTAGCAGCGGCTGCTCACTACACTATTAGTTGTTCCTTGTTACCAGGGGAACGGGTCAAAGTGAACAAGACAGTGCACAGTACAACAATTTGTCTAGATAGTTCTATATGTTCACAAGGGTGCAGGAGAGAGAATGTGTGTGTCGTGTACATGTATGTGTGTGTGTGTGTGTGTGCGTGTGTGCATGCATGTGCATCTGTGCGATAGTGGATACTGGCCAGTGTTCTGGGTGTGGTGCCATGCTGACTAGTGAGCTCTTTAAATGAGGCAGGGAGTATGTTTGAGATCAGATACTAGAGAGCAGATACTATTAAAAAAGAAAACACAAGCCTATCTGACAGCTGCTCCTGTATCCTTTCACAGCCTCAAGCTGTCATCTTCATACAGACATCAGTCATTTCTTCAGACTAGTGAGAACGATTCAGAGCAGGATACATAAGGGTGCACATGGCACATAGCATATAGCACATGGTACAATACAGCATATAGCACATGGTATATAGCACATAGCATATACACACAAAGGAATAATTTTCACTTTTGATTTTTAATACAAGAGGCTTGTGTCTGTGGATACATCTGAACATCACTTATATTGTATTACAAAAATTGATTTTCCGTCAACAACATAAAAATGCACATTCATGCACAGTCATACTCTCAAGTGCACAGGAAGACCTTCTGTGAAACCATATACCCTCAGAGATACCCAAGATAACGGTGTTATCTAACACACACACTCACATAATCTCACAGTACCGTCCCATTGTCTTTGCTCCAAAAAACAATCTCTCGGTTTTTTAACAGACGGTGGATATTTTCATCCATCATAATCACAGCATTCTCATATTTTGGATAAAATTAATAAATAGCGTTCACTTTTAACAATGAGTAAAGTAAGAAAACTGTACAATAAAGGTATAATAAATAATTTACAATTTATTAGGGGTATAAACATATAATCATTCATCATTAAATAACATAAATACACAGAGACAGCTGGTTGCTATGATACCTTGATAATAAACACGGAATCCATCCGTGTGTTTGTGTATGTGGCATGGCTTTCCCATAAAATGTTTAACTTCAACTTGTCCCTTGCAAAGTTTCTGTGAGATGCCTACATTCCATAATCAGTCCTTGACTGATGATATGGGGGGGTTTTAATCCAAGATCTACACTCCAGAAATGATTACCCCATGAATCATTGGTAGAGAGCAAGGGCATATAGCCATAGAAACCAGAGCCTTATGGAGCCTCATGCTGACAATCCAAAATAAAATAAAAAAACATAGATATTAATAATATGGTCAACCACCAGTATAGTAATATAATACTACACCAACATAATTTTCATAACATTAAAATGGCCTACAGGCCTACAAAACATCATGCGGCTACATTTCCAACACTTAATCTCTTCATAGTACTCAAAGTCTCCACTAGAGGGCGCTATTTATCTGTCTATGGTGGCGGGCTGGTGAGAATTCTATATTTGTAGTCCAGTGACGCTCAATTAGTAACATGATACTAGTGTACTTACTAGGGTAAGGCGTTTCATTTAGACCATCCACACTAGAAATGTATGCCCTTTCATGCATTTATGTAAATAAAACTGTCTGGTAAACGTCATACAAAAGTCTAATTAAGCCTAGCTTAGGTGTGACAATTGAGGTTTATCCGGTAGGGGTTGAATCGCGTGGTGCGTTTTCACTTCTTAATAATCGAATCCCATACTGCCTTTCAAAGCTCAGTGTCTTCAATGGCCTCAGGATCGTCTAGCGTGTTGAGTCGTCTCTTGCAGGCATCCAGCAGCTTCTTTCTGGGGCCCAAAGGGATGTGGATGCCGGTGAGGTCCTTGTCTGAGCACAGTAGCAGAGCTTCTAGGTCTATCTTCTCCCTCCTGAAGATGGACATGAACTCAGCGAGGCTCTGAGAGGCCAGGAAGGTCTCCAGGGGACTGTTCTCGGGCTCCAGCTCCTCATCCAGCCCGACGTCAGACTCCACCCAGGGTAACTCCTGCAGGTTTCTTTCCTGCAGACTCAAGGCGCTGCCGATACTGTCCTCGTCCAGGCTGGGCGAGCGTCTTGGCAGGCGTCCGCGCAGACGCACATTAGGCGCCCGGCCCACGGGTTCGCTCCCCGCCACGCTCCCCTCGTCCCGCGCCCCTACACCGGACAGGCCTCCACTCATATAGTTCCTTCTGAACACCATGGTGCCCAGGCCGGGTCGGGTGAACAGGGAGTCGCGACCCGAGTCGGCGCTGATCTCAGAATAGGCGGCCTCGTGAAGGCCCGGGTCGCTGATGGCACGGGAGATGGTGTCGGCGTCATCGTCGTTGTCGTGGCTGCCGCGGGGGAACATGTCCCGGATGTTGAGGCGCGAGCGCTCCCTGGCGTTGGCGTAGGTGCCCTGTTTGAGGAACATGACGTCGTTGCCGAGCTGCAGGCCGGAGAGCGAGCGCACGCTCTTCCTCCCGTCCTCGTAGATCTTGAACGTGCCATCTACCTGCTTCTTCTTCTCCAGCTTCTTCTGGATCTTGGTCTTGCCCTTGGCTGTGGAGTGCAGGGTGGCCTGAGGAGAAAGCATAAAGTCAGCAAAGACTCAACAAAGAGCGTTAACGTTACATACGATATTATCTATAATGTTCACATTATGTGCACTACATGCTTATCAAAGGCTCTACTGACAACAGTGTGACATCATGCACATTGTCCACCTGCGAGTATGGCATATTGGAGGTGACAGTGTTGAACTGGGGTAGCCTGCGGCTCAGCGTGCTGCCGCTCGTGTAGCTGGAAAAGCTCATAGCGTCCGAGTTGTCTAAAGCCGCCGCCTCCTTCAGGAACTTCTTCTCCATGCGCTCGTGGTGCTTCCGCTGGAGCTTTGCGCAGTCTTTCATCCTGCGCTCGGCGGCGCGGAACGCCCGGTCCTTGAGCTTGCTGACCAGCTTGGGGTTGAGGGTGATCTGCTTGGCAGCGATGGAGTCCAGGTAGCGAACGCAGTCCATGTGGGTCTTGGTGGCGGCCATGTCCAGCGGTGTGTGGTAGTCGTTGTCCAGACACCACACGTTGGCACCGAAGGCCACCAGGAAGGACAGGCAGTTGTGGTGGCCATTGGCAGCTGCCAGGTGAAGCGGCGTGTTGCCCCAGATGTCGCACCTGTCGGGGTCACCTCTGGGGAGAGAGAAGGGGTGATGAGGCATGTCGAACAACTCTGTTACATAGCCTCTAGTTTTACAACGATACTCCACACCGCCCATCCCCTCATACAAAGATACATATCAAGAGCCTTGGGACCATGTGATAGAAATGTCTCTTCTCCCCATCTTTATCCTCTGTGACTCTCCTTCTACCGCCATGGCGCGGTGTATCAATAAATGCGAGGAATCGTGCATTATCTAGACAAGTAACCTGTTTTATCTGTGTTCTTGACAGAGATTAAAATGTAAATAAAACGACTTTACTACCTCAGCATACAACACTCCCTTCTCCGCTCATCTTTTCTACCCATAGCTCATAGTTACTTTTACACTTTATAATATAATTGCTTTATTTTTATAATTTTTTTCAAGTTGGTATACATATAACATCCAGTGTCACTACATCTTGCACATTGTGTATAGTACTCTATCTTCTCAAAATGTCCATCCTCCCGAGAGCTGCAGCAGATACAGTCTCACCCAGTTACTGATATAATCAGAATAATTCCTATCTGGGTAATCTCCTTCAAAACATAGCAACCCCCCAATCACTTTCCTCTTTTTCTCTATTATGACACCGTGGCAATCTCCGTTTTCACACACCTGTAACTTTCTTGAAACTTTCTGCATTGACTGACAGAGGAGCCCGACTAATAACCCCTAGCCTGGAAACTCAACTCCCAATATGCTTTCTTGCAGAGAGCAGCTGACATGTTTCTTATAGAGACACGGTGACAGGAGCAGCGAGGGCTGTGCATACTGCTGGATTATTATTCTGTCAACCGATAACGACTACTGCTCTAAATCACCTGGTTTACTAAGTAACTCAACCTCACCGTTGCTTATTCCCTGACACATTAGACTAAACCCAGGAAGTAAGTTGACTCAGTTGTCCATATGACCTACAATTATGTCATCCCATCTCCTCAGCTTTGCTAACAAGAATGACCCCTCCACTTCCAGTAAGAGGCGCTTTCGTGAACAACACAACATAAATTCAGATAAGTGTCAACAAATTATTTTCATACATAATAAAATGTTTATGATATCAACTTCGGTGTTTTACATTTCTCTTCTACTATTCTCTGGCTAGCAGGAAAATGCAGGAGGGGACAGAGTTGTCACAGCCTGTTAGAAGTTGGGATGTGAAATACTGAAACCAACAGGGCTGAATTTGCACCGTGTTTTTCCTCCAATTCCAACTGCCGGTAATGATAGCTGCTTTATTTGAATTGCATGAAGGCTAGCACCTGCTGATTGCTAAGCTGTTTCATTAAACTGACTTCAAAATTAATTAGTAGACAGGTTTTCTCCAACATCTATAAATTGAAAATGCCAAGATGTAATACTGTTTTCCAGAATGGATTACTGTAAATAGACAGTAGAAAAATAGTGACTTCAAATCAGTAGAATACTAAACTGTGCATAATTCTGTGCAAGATGATGGAAGGGTGAAATTGACCAATCACAAAAACCAACTATTTGACATTAGAAACACATTGGCCTTTGGGCTTTAGTATTGTTTTAACGTTGAAAGACCATGTACTGGAGCGTGTTGAGAATTATTACATGCTGCATCCTCCAGTACAACACTATTTAGTAGGATTCTGTGTATACTGAACAGAATTCAGACATAAACACTCCCGTCATCTCCTGCATCTTTCTTTCATTGTTGGGCTCTGAAGGCCCGCCCCTTCCTGTATTCCCCCCAACCACATGGCCAGACCTTGGCTGAGGGCTGATCAATAATTAAAAAGGTGCAGTTTAAACATGACAGAGGTGACTTTGCATTATTCATCCCACACACTGAGAGTCTTTTTTAGCAGACACCCAAAGAAAATGTGACCACACACCACAAGGTCACCACCTTTACCAACTTGAAACCTGATTTCAGTTTCCTGTTTGTGATGTCACATCTCGGCATTAAACAATTTAAACAAAGTTTAAACAAAATTAAACCAAGTTTACAAATTCTGACATTATTGGTAACACAATTAGAAAAATATTGATGTTTTCTTATAGGCTTAAAAACATCTGGTTTTGCATCAACATGTACAGTGCCTGCTGAAAGGACGATTATGCATATTGTGCATTATTCATACACAATATTATTAAGCATATTATGTTGCAAAGAAGCAGCCAAGAGAAGCATCATTCTATGAAAACCAAGGAAGAATCACACCTGACTGTCCCAAACAGTAATTTGACAATCAGCAGCTCTGCCAACAGCTCTGGATGAGACGCAGTCACCCAACTGACCGTGTGTTCATTGCCGGTAAACAACAAATTAAACTGGAAGAAATCCGCTGGAAAGTAATAATAAACATTTTATGTATAATTCCTTTTCCATTTACCTTTTCCTATGAACGCTGATGTCAAGCAAAGCGTTTGTTGTCTTTATTTGAGTCATATTCACTGTGCGTCCTCCAGGGTCCATTTCAGGATGAAATATGCCTTGTGAATCACAGTGACCTTTCCTTTGCCAATAATCCTCCTCTGCCGTTACTCTCCGGTCTCAACTGCCCTGACTTTATTGCACGCCTTATAAACCCTTCACTTGGTGTATGACATATACTGTGATGCTCTTCTTCATCTCTCAAGGAGGCTGTCTCAGCACATAGGAATCCACCATACAGCACCCTTTAAACAGGTAGTAAGTACTATACCTTTTCTAAACCGGCTTTGTCTAGCCCCTAAACCTTTAACAAAAGACATTGGTCTTGTACAATGAGACTTATCTGATACAGGACCTGCAACTTATCTTTGAAGAATATAGACTTACTCCTAAATCCTCTTTTAATTATCGCTATGCTTGCTCATAGAAAAACTTAGCACAGCCTCTCTAACACTAAGCTATACAATGTAGCACTTACTAATTAGGGGACATTTGTGTTTCTTAGACTTGCAATAGTGAAACCAAAGAATGTAGATGTTATCGTTCGGCAGGCACTTAATAGTTTACAATGCGGTTAAAGGAGCAAAGCCCTTTCAGTAATTGATCTTTATAAAAGCGGGCTCTGTATGGTAACATATAAGATAAGAGTATTACCTGCAGAGGGTCTGTTTTGCAATAGCTCCGTCTATCTAACAATCAAAGCATCATCAATTACGGTCTCAAGCAGCAAGATTAATTACAAAGTTATCATATATAATAACTCTTTCATATTTTCTTTGGTCAATAGTGAATGAATGAATTAACTTTATTTATATAGCACCTTTCATGCACAGAATGCAGCTCAAAGTGCTTTACAATTCAGCAGCAAAAACCAAAACACCAAAAACACAAGTTTAAAACCATACACATACACAAGGAGGAAGGGAGAAAATAAGAACAATGAGTTTTACTATTTATAAAACAGTTGCATTTACACATTTTCTTTGGAAAGACAGAGAAAACAGTGCATATATATAAAAAAATAAAAGTCATTAAAATTAAAACGATGTGTTTCGAGTTGTCATTTAAATCTACTGAGCCAGCAAGTCTAATTTAAAGGCAGAGTGTTCCATATTGTAATCTTTCAGCCTGTGTGTGTGACCTTTCTCTGTAATAAGGCAGTTAAAATGTAGGCCTATAATACGGTCCATCTAGCAGCACTGATTAGAGGGGTGATGGGAAGAGGAACCATCTTTAATCCAGAGGTGGCACAAATCTAGGTTTTTGAATACGTTCATATGTGGGCCCTCCAATATAAATATTAATCAATATAAATATCAATACCAATGTGTTTGATTCTCCACGCTATTTCCTGAATTATAAAGCAGGATATTTAACTTTAATACATAAGATATAACTTTTCAGCAGTTAATTTTCTTCAGTGATCCTACCTAGGACAAAAATGTAATCTGAATTGATATCACAGTAAATAACAACAAGAGTTGTCTCCTCTTCCCACCCATCACTAAATCCTGCACCGCGGCGCGTAAAAGCGCGACGTGGAGACGTTGCAGTTCGGTGGTCTGCAACGTGTCGACAACTTCGTACGTTTTCGGAGAAGCGCTACGTGTGTTTGTGTTTTTAAAAAACCTACCCTCTCCCCACGATGAGCCGGAGCGCCTCCAGGTTGCCGTGGTAAGCAGCCCACAAGGTCGGTGTCATTCCGTCTTCATCCGGTGCGTTTAGCTCCTTCCGTGTGGCCTCCTTCAGGACGTCCAGGTAGCCATCTCTGGCTGCCCGATGGTACCGGTCGTTCATTGTTGCCCGGCTTTGGGCCCGGCTCGGTCTCAGTTAATTGGCATGACGGAACCGGATAGTTTGCCTTGCTTTGTTAGGCAAGTTTGTCCGAGACGCGCGGTGCTCGGACGGCCATCGGTGTCGGACGCAGGGACTTAAGGAGAGAGAGGCTTGCGTGGTTGCCATGGGACACAAACGAGGTCAGGTGGTTGTCGAGCAAGGGGAGTGGTTATGAGAGACGGTAACGCCTATTTTTTGATAGGGATGGGCTTCATCCAATCAAATAGAAATAGAATATAATGGACTAGACTAGACTAGACTAGACTAGACTAGAATAGAATAGAATAGAATAGAATAGAATAGAATAGAATAGAGTCAGCTTTTAAGTCCTTGGACCAGATAGCCCAGGTGAGCCCATACCTCTCCCTCCTGGAAGGGAAAACAACAGAAATACCCACACAGGTGCAACAAGCAGAGTGGGAGGGGCTGTCACAGTTTATATTTAGCCTGTTCATCAAATGGTCCAAGACTTGTATAAACTGGGGTGACAACCCCTGACAATCCCAAAACTAAATAGAAATTGTTCCTGTAGCTGCATGTTATCAGTTTGGAGTGAACTGTGAGCTGCTACTTCCAGGACTGGCAGTGATAAGGGCAGTCATTCTGACGTCAGTGTCTGGTGCAAACTGTACTCAAACAGTGCTAAGAGCTAAGGAGCAGGAGCGCCTAACCTGACTAACTTTATCAAAGTAAAATTATTTTTTACCGGCCATGGATGTTTAAACCAAATGGGCCACTGACAATTAGAGTAGGTTTAAGAACACCACGCATCTTTAGTTTGTAGATATGCATACTTTGTGCAAATAATAACACAAAGGTCAATGTCGAAAGTAAACAAGATATTTGAGCCTGTTCCTTTGAAAGGTGTGGCATGGTTAAGGTGAAATATGTATGGGAATGTGACCACACCTATCAGACTGTAGAGTGTAGGAGGGTCGAACAAGAGGAAAGCTACATATCATGTTGTTTTAACACAGTCTTTCATGTTGAATCGTGTTTTCCATTCAAATTATGTGCGAACGCATGAGCAAAAGACCCAGAAACTGAAAGGAAAGGGAAAAGAGAGGGTGAACATTCAGATTAGAGACAGACCTAAAAAAAAAAAACCTCAAGGGAAAGTGAGTATGAATCCAGATCCCGGTACCAAAGCCGCATCCACGGTCTCAGACGTGGATATCTCCTGGGGGACATTTGGAACTCTCTCCAGGGATGAACCAAGCAACCAGGGGAACTCTGACCACCCGACCCAAGACCCAGACCTGGATCCAGTCCTGGTGTGGGTCCCCAGCGGGCGACGCATGCTCTCCGGGCTGCTGGGTCTCAATGTGGTGCTGCTCGGCGCCGCCCTGATAGCCGGCCAGGCTTTTAACCCCGTGGGCCTGAAGCACCAGGAGCCCCAGGTGTTCATGCTGCTGCTGATGGCGTGCAGTGTGGCCTGGATGCTGTGGTACCTGCTGTGGGCCAGGAGACAGCCCGGTATCTCCCCACATAAAGACCACCACGCCGGGGGAATCACTGTCACAGGTAGGCTCCGGTGCACGGAAACTCAAGCAAAGAAGGCGGAAATGGCAATACGACGACGTTAAACACGGACAGAAATGAATATAAGTAAGATATCACTGCAGATATATTTGTTGTTGGCCCCTCTAATCAAAGAAAACTGTTGTTTTTTTTCTGTCCTGCTCTATCTCAGTGGTCCTCATGCTTTTTGCTACGTTCAGCCTCCTGCTGCATATCTTCAGTATTGGTTATTTTGTCACAATGAGGGAGTGTAAACCAACTACTAAAGTTCTTTCTCCTTTCATTGAGGCTCCATTTCTGGGGCTACAGGTAATGACACGCTTTGCTTTGGATTTAGTTTTTCTTTTCAGTTGTGTTATACCTGCTATTAATAATTTCCTATCTGTAACACTTCAATTAAATGTTATAAATAAACAACATAATAACAATAATATTAATAATAATTTAGCCTCAAAAATTTTTTTATGGCCATTTGTAGGTGGCCTAAATTAATATTTGCTTCTTCTTTTTTGCAGACATATTTACTCTGGGCTCATTCTAAAGACTGCGTTCACAAGCACAAGATCATTACAAGGTGCATCAGGTCTTTGTTCACACACAGATGCATCCGTGATTTCTGGCCTATATTTAATATAAACAAATTAGCATTTAGGAGTATTCTTTTTTCTGAATGAGTACTTGACTTTCATGGTGACCCTCTGTTTTTTGTTTGTGACTTCCTGCCTGCCCAGGTCTGGGCTCATGGTGACCCTCTGTGCAGACCTACTGCTGTGGCTGAATGCAGTGACAGAAGACACCATCCATCAAGAGATCGAGTTAGAGAAGGAAGACAGGGATTACTTCAGCGGCAGCAATGTCTCGGAGAACGCAGAGAACTCCGATTCAGAAGGTGCCGCACATCACAGCAAAACACAGCTTTGTACAATTAAGGGAAAGTAAAAAAATAAATATGTATCTGTACCGCGTACATGTGTTATCGTGCAATATAACCCGGTTGGTATCTAATGGTCCGTGTTTACATCTAGGAATGGGCAATTCAACCATTTGTCAGTGCAGTGCAAACGCAGTCTGCCTCATCTTCAGGAAAGGCTACGAGATTCTTTATCCCTTCAACATTGAGTACTACTTGATGGCGGGCTGCATGCTTTACGTGATGTGGAAGAACGTCGGCCGCAAGATAGGTCCGGGTCCCCATCAGCACGTAGCTCAGAAAATGACCCTACGCATCGTCCACCAAGGTGGGATCTTATTCGGGCCTCTGTTTGGTGCCCTGGTTCTCATAGCAGGAGTGACCATCTTCATCCTCTATCAAGTCTGGGTGAGCCAGCGGCAGCATCGCTTCACCGCCTTCCTCATGTTTTATGGATATCATTTAGCCATTATGCCCGTCATGTCTTTATGCTCCTTGGCCGGCATGCTGGTCCACAAGCTGGAGAGGAGGGCAGAGGAGAGGGGACACAACCCCACTCGTAGCCTAGATGTGATCCTCCTGGTAGGGGCGGCCCTGGGACAGTTAGCCCTGTCTTACTTCTCCCTAGTGGCGGCCCTGGCCGTGGGGGCTACGGGGTCCCTGGGGAGCCTGGACCTCTCCTATTCCCTCCTCAGCCTCCTAGAACTGATGCTGCAGAACATCTTTATTATCGAAGGACTCCACAGGCATCCGAGTCTGAGCCTTGCTAAGAAGAAAGGCATGCAGAGGAGCAGAATATTCAAAGTAAATATGCCTTGAATGATTAAATATGCTTAAATGATATAATATCAAATTAAATTAAACTGTCTACATTCTTTGTCCCACAGTCAAATAAAAACGTAATTGTGGGAATTCAAGGAGAGGCGAAGACAGACATCTCATTACTGGAGAGAAGCACAACAGCACCACCTGCTGACCAAGCAGGGGATGTTAAAACAACCTGGACCAAGAGGGCAACGCAGGAAATCTGTGCTTTCCTCATTCTTTCCAATATCATGGTAATTAAACCAACTATCTTGTTTATGTTTTTTGGAACATATTCCTAAATAAAAGGGTCTTCTCCAGTTTTCCCATTTATGCAACTCGTAAATGCTCTCTTTTTTTTTCAGCTGTGGGTCATTCCTGCGTTTGGAGCCCACCCCCAGTTCGAGAACGGCCTGGGGAAGCAGTTCTTTGGCTTCACGGCGTGGTTCGTTCTTGTGAACCTGGGTCAGCCTCTTGGGGTCTTTTACAGAATGCACTCGGTAGGAGCTCTGATGGAGCTGCTCATCGCCGCATGATGAGCAGGGGCGTGTTTACACCGACTACTGGGGCTGTTAGACAAACTGAAAGACTTGTAAACCCAAAAAATTGTGAGGTTTTGTGAACCCATAAATACCCTAAAAGGTATCTACAGTAATGGAACTCCATTGAAGTGCCCTGAATAACAAATCCTTAAATACACATTTGCTTCAATAAAGAAAGAAAAAATAAAGAAATCACAGATCAGACATACTGTAATTGACACTTATGATTTATTGTATGGCATGTTTTAAATTTCAAGAAAAACATTCTTATTTTTCTCCAGATTAAATAATTTCTCTGTTCATCTCAAAATGGCATTTACTGACATTCTCAATCTGACAGAATATAATAAACCTCACATCTTGAAGCAGTTTGCTTGCTGTACGAGGAATACATTTTGTTGAAGGTTTTCTGCCTCCCTTTCAGTCTCTTATCGGATCATGTCGCGTCCTTTTCATCACAGCTGTGAAAAGCTTCTTAAAATAGGGCAGCGTCCTTTTGTCAAGTTCCAGCTGTGCTGTCAGTTTCTTAGTTCATACATGTTGAGGGGCTTGAAAGCTATAAAAAAAAGTGTCTTTGAAAAGTATGCTAAGAAGAAATTAGGAAAACCAGTTTTTGTCATTAAAAAAACAATGATAAAACTATATTTCTGGCAAAATGGATATATTAATGTTTAATAAATGTTACATCTCTTAATTGTATCTATAAACCTATAGAACCATTTGGCATGTGTTACTCACTATATACGGTAGCTCTGATGGCAGATTGCATGTATCTTTTCTCTGAACCCTGGGAGTTGGCGAGAAAAATGTAACGCTAACCCTTGTGACTGCTTGTTTTGTTAAAAAAACAAAACAATGAAAAGATGTAAAATCTTGCTTTGACATCTTAACACAGATCACAGTTCAGTTATAAAGAAAGTAGCAGTAGATCTCATTGGTGAGTGAAGAGAGGAGGAGTCTTCAACACCTCCATTAAATCCTCTGAATCTCGAAGAGTCTCACATCCGTGTCATACCAGATTGGGGGATCCACATTACTATGGCAACAAGCGTCCAAGAGAAAATTAAGTTATTGTTAAAAATCAAACCGTAGTGTCATGACAACCAAACAACTATGAAAACGCAATCGCTGCTAGCTGTTACAAATTGTGCTAGTGCACACAAACTAATCTATTAGACTTCCTTATTGAATGTTGAAGCCTGTTCATGGTATTGTTTATGTGTGTTGTGCACTTTAGATAAAATCTCACCGCAGGTAGATAACTCCCCACATGTAAGTGCGGAACCACATGGCAGTGCCGGCGTTGGCTTGGTACTTCCTGATGAGGATGGGGTGAGGGACCGGCAGTAGACCCACTAGTGTGCCGTGCTGGAGGAATTTCAGGATTTCCGACTCATCCGTCAGGCCCCTGAGGAAAACACACTATGATCTCAGTTTGGATTAAAGAAATCCTATTGATTAAGACTATGCTCAGATCCTTGGATTTATCTACCTAGGGCTAAAATATCACTTAATCATAATCTGTACCCCATCTTCCTTTTGATTAATGGCCCTAACCATCAAAGTTCAGGGATTTCTTACTTGTCTATGCAGATTTTCTCCACCTGAGGAACCAGAACTTGCAGCAGCCGCATAATTGTCTGCAGAGGGAGCTTTGTTTTCCATGACAGCACCTAAGAACGCAAGCACAGCATGGTCGGCCAGTAAGACAATACACTTTTACATGTATCCCACCAAAAAAAAAACAGGAAAATAAAGACAGTTTGAAAGATAAATAGAAAATGTTTGCCCTTAACCCAGTCTGGAGTCGGGCTCCAGGTTGTGACTGTCGATGAAACGCTTGACAGTCGACTCCTTGCTGCTTCTGGTTTGGTATGAAGGACCTATCGGGAAAACAGGAAGCATGGTCGCTTTCACTGTAAAAAAAAGCAACAAAAAAAAAACAAACCCAGAGAAAAATAGGAGGATGACTGATCGGGAGCTGTACCTTTTTGTCTCTGTCTGAGTTGGATTCTGTGTTGCTGGCTCCAGCACCGCTGTCTGCAGCCGTCTGTGGAGAGCCTGTATGTTGCAGAGTCACCATGGTGCCATCTTCACACACCTGGGACTTTTCAGTCAGCTTGTCAATCCCTAAAGGGAAAAACATAAGTTTCTGATAGGCTGACAAAAAAAAGAATGTCCGCGGCTACTTCATTGATTGGTCATTTATTCAAAAAAAATAAAAGATGCTATAAAATTATCTTGAGGAAATAGATTGAAAATATTGAGGATTCCGGAAGCGTTTTGTCATTCGTACCCGGCGTGGCCTCTAGGCTGGTTTTGAGTGTTCCTGGTTCGGCAGGGGCAGCTGGTCTGGAGCCCTCCATGGACTCTGTCTCTGTAGAGCTGGTCCTGGAGATGCCAGCTACGCTCTTCTTCTTCCTCTGCAGGGCCTTCTGAATGGACGCTTTGTCAGAGGGCAGGTTGGCCAACTGGTGGAAGATGCTACGCTTACGGATGATGGCATACACCAGGTTGCAGTTACCTGCGAGGGAGAAAATCAAAGGCTCATGAACGGCATACGTGAATACAGTATACATGCGGTAATATATGAATATTGTCTGGGATGTATTGTCTATTAACATCGGTATTCTCACCGTCAAACTGATATTGGATGATGTTGTTGAAGACCTCGAGCAGGAAGAAGACCAGGTGGTGATTCTGGGACGAGGAGAAGAGGAACCAGTAGGTGGTGAAGGCCTCCAGAAGGTGGAGCAGTTTGTTGGCTGCCACCATGGACAGGCTCTTCAGATAAGGTGAAACTGTGGAGGGTGAATCAAAACTCAACAGTGTCACATGACCTATGACCTATCCATTCAGAACAATGTCACATTACACAGTATACACACAGTAGTCATGTACAGTCAATCATAGTGTGATTAAGCCATTTTTCATTATTTAATGCGGTTCTCCTTTTTAGCCAACAGGGGGTGATATTTAAGCGTTTTCACTGATACTCACCATTCACTATGATTGTGAGCAGGCAGTCAAAAAGGGGCTGTAGACGCTGGTGTCCACTTGTGATGATCTTGTGGAAGATCTAATGAAGGACAAGTGCAGCAGCTATTTGAAACTACAACTCTGCTGCTGTGTGATAACGGACAACATTGTATCCAAAAAACGTTCAAGGCCAGTATCGTATTCTCCTCACATTTCACATTTTAAATAGAATAGAATAGAATGATATATAATCTGAAAGTGACGTTTCTGAAACTGGAAAACTGGTCAAAGATTGCTTGAAAGTTTGGAACGTCTTACATTTCATCTAGTAAGCGATTCATAGCTTTTTACTTTTTTTTAGATTATTAGTCCTAAATCATATACTTGTAGCTTTTAAATACAGTCAATGCAGCAATAAATGGTACCGTTAAATCAGAATTGAAGTCTCGTACGGATAATATCCTATGGAGAGCTCTCTTGGTGTGTTCCAACCCAATAACTCACCACAACGAGCAGGTCAGCATGTGTGCCAGTGAACACAGGGATATCCATAGGGATGCGGACAGTGTAAGGCTTATTCAGACGGACCCCAAAGTTCCTCTCTCCGCTCAACAGTAGCAGGATGAACACGCCGATGTGCATGAGACCCACACGAGCTACAGATTCACACAAAAAGGTCTCGTTTTCAGAGCATTTCTTTTTTTTCTTTCTTTTTTTAAAACACGCACGGCATAAAACGTGATTCAAGCATGTAAACATGTAGAAAGACACACATAGGCTCACGCTCAGCCTCATATGCACACACACACACACACACACGCACGCACGCACGCACACACACACACACCGGCATTATAATGGCTCTTTCACACACAAAGTAGCGAGCATGACTCACACTGATCTGCCCTGGCATCGTTTAAGTAGAACAGGATGGGAACCAGCATGTCCAACACATCACTGCTCTTCAGCACAAAGAACAGGAACTTCTGAAACACACACTACTTAGTCAGCTTCACACACACGTTAAGTATGCAAGCAGCTATGTCACTTTGCTTTTACCGTGTGACATTTGACAAGTCACAGTATCAAAGCTTTCCACACTTATAGGTACGTTCTCAGATGAGTAATGTTTTTAAATCTCACTACTTGAAGAGCAGTAAGGAATAGTAGTGTTCACACTAATACTTAAAGACAGCATAGATTGTGCACTTGTAGGTTGCAACACATTAAGACTCTAAATGATTTGGAATAACTAGTAGATCAAAATGGACTTAATAGGTCTTCATCTTACAGCTTCAGTTAAAACGCATGTGTGCATGTTCTTTAGTTAACAAACGCCTAACAGCAGCTCATCACCTGTGCGTGTTCTCAGTGGTGAGTGATGTAACATGTAACAGTTATGGTGTAATAAGTATGCACCACAGAGATGCCTGTTGTCAGGCTGCATATAGTTCCAGTCCGGTAATCAGATACAGAACTGTGTCCATGGAGAACAGCATATGAGAATGTGTATCATCTAAACACAGCTGTGCGGCTCTTACCTTGTGCCCAGATTTACATTTATCTTGCAAAAACACAACAGTGTGAAATTATTCCCAAGAACCATCTGCTTCTCTGCTGGAAATAATGAGCAAGACGCACAGCTGTTCTACAAACTGATCTATACTGAGATAAGAACACAAACTTTATGTTCCTAGATAGGGTAAAAAAAAGAATCTATCTCCACACCTTGTTGAAGTCACAGAGTTTCCAAAAGAGAACAAACAGCTCTTGGTGAAACTGGATCTTCTTGGTAGAATGTGGCAGGTAGGTCTGGACCAGGGGGTTGTTAAGCAGCCTTGCCAGGCCTTTCAGGATGAAGCTGAAGTCCTTAGGAACAAAGACGCCACAAGCATCAAGTTCCTGTTACCTGATGAATGTACACTGGACATAACTTCTAATTAGCCAACTAGCTTACCTCTTCTCTATGTATCCTGGACAGGTAGTTCCCAAAAAGGTTATCAGGTCCCAAAGGCTAATAAAAAAAGTACAGAAATGACTTGATTGAGAAATGAATGATCATAATGGCAACTTGTCATGCGATCTGCATTATGTATATCTGATCAAGAGTGTAGGAATTATGGGATAAAATAAATACACTAAAAAATAAGTAAAAGCGACAGATTGATAGATCACTACAACTCCTCATGACTTATCACATCTTTTTTGTTAGGAAAAGTCTGTTTTAAATTGTCTTTCTTTCGTCTCTGCTCCTTTTTTCATTTATTATAAAGTAAATTATTATAAAATCTATTATAAAGTGTCTGAGTTTCTTTAAAAGCGCAGATAAAGCGTATTATCATTGTTATTATTATTACCTCCTGTTCCTCCGCGTCTGCGGGGGAGCCTGAGGGGTCCAGGGCCTGGAGGCCGGCGTTGGCAGCCGACCCGGCCTCATGCTCCAGGGTGACGATAAGGATCTGGACAGCCTGCTCTACCAGCTGCTCCCGGTAGTCGGAGAACAGCAGGTGGTTGTAGGGGATGCCGTATCCCACCGGGTCATAGGCGCACACCACGTTGAGCAGAGAGGTAAACAGTGGCAGGGCATGTCTGGGCGGAAGCAATGAAAGACGGGTTGAGGTCGGCGTCAGTGAATGTGAACTAAATAGCCAGTGAGGGTGCGGTCACGCATGGGCGATCGCGACTGTCCGCATGCTGAGAGGGAACTGTGAAGGGTCCACACAAGAGGGGCTCAGTTGTCCAAAAGGGGCAAAGCAAAGCTGGCAAGCATGGCTATGTAAATGTGTGTGTGTGTGTGTGTGCGTGTGTGTGTGCGTGCGTGCGCGTGGTACCTGTTGTCTGTGGAGCAGAAGAAGGTGACCCAGGGATTGAGAATTTTACTGTCAGAGGAAGGGGGCAGGTACATAGCCTCAGAGAAACAGGTGAGGAGCAACTTCAGTAGTTCTGTCCTAAACACAACAGAGCAGACAGAACAGATATTATAACTAAAAAACAATAACAGAGCAAAGAAAGAACGAGGGAGCAGTGAAAAAAAAAAAAAAAAACTCCTTCCCATTGACAGATGGTGCAGCCTTACCTGTTGATGTCGTGGATGTAGCTGAGGGGAGGTGACTGGGCAAAACCCACCCCGGCCTCCCAGATGTACTCACAGCTGTCAATGGACTGCGGGTCCTCAGCTGAGGCCTGCCGTAGAGATCGCTGTTTAATATGCATTTACTCACATACTGAGCTTGGATGAGGATGAGGATGAATACAACAAACTAAATTGGGTGTCTACAATTGATTAAACCAAGAGAAATCAGAATTACCTTTCATTTACATTACAGGACATAGTAAAACCTTCCTTTTGGAAATTAAACATTAAACAGGACTCTAGTGAGTGAGATTGAGATTACTGTAAATTTCCTGCAAGGTGCTTGTTCAAGTAATTTGAAATATATATATATTTTTTTTTAAATAGCTCATTGCACAATGTGCGTTGCTTACAAAGCAGAAAACCTCTACGACATTTCACAGTAGTGAGCCGACACCTGGGAATAAAACTATCAGGGGCAAACTGTAGTCAGCCGTGCTTGAAAAGAACCGGCGTGGTTGGTGCTGTGACTTTGGCCGTAATAAGTGCTGAACTGTGTACTGCAAGGCTGAATGCACCGTGTCTTATCAGTCTAGAACGGCTGACTGTCGTTATGAACTGCGGTACTGGCAGTCAAATGAGGCTGGTTTACAGAGTGGTTGTGCAACGGCGATGCCAGGCCCAATTAAGCACTGTAACGCAAAATGTAAAAATGTAAATAAGGTAAGAATCGTCTTGTGTACGAGTCTCGGCGTATAAAGATACGCCGCTAAAGGTCAACACAACAACGTGAGTGTATTCACACCTACTACTACCGTGTGAACCAACAAGTGGACAAGCCGCGCACTCGTCTGACAATATCTATGTACGACACCTCGGCAGTGATAACTGGCTATCTGAAACATATTTAACTAGGTGCTACCGTTGTTCTTAAACTGACAGTGAGGACACTATGCTATGCACAAGAAGGACCACGTGTATTCACTTTGACTGTCCCGAATGAAAGCTTAAATCAAAGGCACTAACGATGGCCAGAAAAGTCACAGCATT
>OMKK01032831.1:0-10871 GCA_900302305.1 Polymixia japonica | reverse complement strand
GTGGAGCAGAACTGGGCAACCCTCCAGGGCGGGGAGATGACCATCCAAACCACCCAGGCCTCAGAAGCCACCCAGGCGGTAGCCTCCCTGGCCGAAGCCGCAGTCGCTGCCTCCCACGAGATTCAGCCCGGTGCTACCGTCACCATGGCCCTCAACAGGTAACGAACGAACGAGAGAGAAGAGAGAGAGGGAGAGGCCTGCTCTTGAGCCATATGGGGTTTCTCACACAGGAGTCCAGGGTTTTACTGAATGTAAACAGAAGTTCAGGAGAAGAGACATAGAAGGGAGAGAGAGAGAGACACTAAAGGGGGTTACAGTTTTCCTGGAATTTGTTTTTATACCATGATCGCACCCCTGCTTGGGAGTTGCTAGAAGGATTGGAAAGGAAAACATAGGTTCAGGACACAGCAAGGAGAGGGGAAATGGCAATTGCCATGAAAGCCTGAGCAGCAGGGTGGCATATGGAGTAGGGAGATGGCTTCTCAACTGACATTACAAAGATGTAAACAAGGCTTGGCGAGATGTTAGAAAAATAAACCCATTGTTTTCATTTCACACCAGATTAAAAGAGAAGGAATGGGTAGAGGATGGAAAGGGAGTTTAGATGTTGGGAAACAAGTATTGATAGTTTGAGATAAAAGAAAAACATAAGAAGGATTAAAAGATTGGATTTAAATTAAACAGAAAAATGTCTACAAAGTGAATTGATTAGAAAGTCAATTAACATGAATTATGAGTCATGGCAATGTTTATGGTTTGAAGGTCAAAGGTGCACAACTGCACGTCATAGTCCATGATGTTTAAATTCATTCAAAATCTTGGATTTATTCCATCCATATATGTAGGGTCCTTGTGTTTTAGTCTATTTTAGTGATGGTTGATTTGACAGAAGAGTTCTTGCACAGCACATGACATCACTTCAGCCTGCTCCAGTAATGGATATTTATGACAATGTCGATACACCTATATAACACTGTGTAGACCGGGTAAGCCTAGTTCATGTCCCAGCCTGGTCCCCTCAAGTCGTAAATCTTGCTCCTGCCCATTTAGGTTTGGTAAGAAGTAAGGTAGAGAGGCAAAAGAGAAGTTGGACAGTTGTAGGTATTTTAATCCATTGAGGATAGCAACAGTGGTAGCAGAATTTAGTGCTATCTCTTTTCACACTCAATTAAAATGTTGTTGGTATAGCTAGGATGCGTATCCATATGGAGACCCCGTCTATACAATAAAACTGGGCACTCTGCAAAACCTAAAGCGGAAACATAAATAAATCCCTGTCAACATGCGGTGTATATTTAGCATGTTGGCTTTCGTGCTCATTGAAACAGTCCCCAAGGGTCTTCAGTAACTATGGGAAGAGCCAGCAAACACTAAGTAGCGTGATAGGAGGCCATGATTGCTCAGGTAGCTCTAACAACCGTAAGGCCATGAGAATGGGGCAACTGTTGGGGCAGGTCACTATGGTCCCCTGGAGACCAGAGTTAACTTCATCTGTTCCTGGTTCAGCACCTAATTAATTAGCCTGCACCTTTATTGAGGCAGCTCATGTGGTAGCAAAGCAGTAAATTAGTGGACTATCTCAATATGCTTACTGCCTAGAGTGATTATGTTTATCAAAATAACACGGTAGTGAAGGAATTAAATGCTACTTCCCTGAAAACTAGTAAAAAATTTAAAAATAGCACTAACATAACTCTTTTAAGGTGTCGTGTTTGAAATAATGGTTAGTTATTTCGAAAACTGTGTCAGCTAGCAAGCCAGCTAGCTTCATGGGAATTGAGGCAGGCTACACTATATTGCACTTTGATATTGAGATGCTAGCTGGTTTTTCACTGCAATAGTGCTGAGCCGGTAATCTCAAATGTGTATCAGTGCGTCCCACTGGGGCTTGTTACCTGCACTCACCTGAGTCCCCCCCCCACCTCCACCCCCCGCTGTTTACCTCAGGTGAGCTACGCTCAGCTCTCTGCTCTGCAGGTTCTGGAACATTCTGTCCCTGTTCTCTTTGCTCCGTAGGGGAAAAGGAGCTTCTCTCTTTTTTACTTTCTTTTTTTTCCACTGTCTTGTCTGCCTACTCTTTTTCTCAGCTGCCACCCCTTATATCTCTTTCTATGTCTATCTCTGAGATAATGGACTACGCTGGGAACAGTTCAATTAGTTCATACTGTAGTTAAAGGCGTGGCTAGAAGGTAATTCTATTGGATAGATCTCCTGGTTAATAAAAACAGCTTTGTTACAACCTAAGCACCTGTCTATTGGGGAGATGTGACAGATTCTCCATAAGACCGGGCTAGAAAAGCTTCTTATAGTTTTTACACTCCCAGCCCAACACCCCACATCTCTCTAATAGCCCCTGCCTTTGTGAACTCTGTGTGTGTGTGTGTGCGCTGTGTGCTGTGTGCTGTGTGTGTGTGTGCGCTGTGTGTGTGTATGTGTGTGTGCGCTGTGTGCTGTGTGTGTGAGATATGGTTGTGTAGATTGTGTTACTGATGTCATTGTGTCACTGATGTAGTTATAGAATAAGGAGCATTTGTCTCTTTTGTGCATGCCCTATTTGTTTATGTCTTTATCTAACATGGGTTTTTGTGTGTGTGTGTGCGTTGCAGTGAGGCAGCAGCCCATGCCGTAGCCACTTTAGCGGAGGCCACCCTTCAGGGTGGAGGGCAGATTGTACTAGCAGGGGAGACGGCTGCCGCTGTGGGGGCTCTGGCTGGGGTGCAGGATGCCACAGGTACGTATCCCTGCAGCGTCCTGCTCGACACACCACGCAGTGACACACCACGCTAATACACCTCATACGACACAGCTTTTAGCAACAGAATGACACCAGATAACTGTGAGCGAGAGGCAGGTATCATCCCCAGTAGTCAAAACCAGTAGCGTTTATAGTGACAGCTTGACTTGTGAGCAGGCCTCCCCCCTTGAGTTGATGAACAGTCAACCACCAATATCTGTCTGCCCCGTGTTTCTGCTGGGATGCCGCTCGCTCCCTTCAAGCAGTCCCAATAGGTGTGGTTCTGACATAAGCAGGTGCTGGTAATGCAAGTTATATTCTAGATCCTTTTTCTGTGTTGAAATTTGCAGATTTGCAAACAATTTTGTCTCACTGCAGTTATCAGTGATGCACTGTCATTTTGTCAACCTATTCCACAGTTGAATTTATTGTATTTATGGCTTTGAGGAAAAAACCCTGTCATTTACTGTCTTCATGTTAGGCTACACCCCATTATACATCAAAATAGCACAGTTGAGGTGCCAACCACAGCATGGCCTCTTCAAAACTTTTCTATTCATGTTTTGGGAAAGTAGGTAGGAGAAAAAATGATGGCTTTGGCCAATTATAGTCTAATTGCTAATTACTGTATAGCCTAATGGCTATGTCTTTGTTTTGCTGCTGTCCTTTTCCTGTGAAAACTTGTTTGTGCATTTATGTTTATCTGAGCTGGGAAGCACTTCATAAATTTGTATTATAAAATATGACATATTCATTTTACACAATAGGTGCTTCTCTTTCAAGACTTGTTGGGAGTTGGTAAATTGATGTTATACATAATGTTTGAACACTGTAGGTTCATTATGAGGTGGTGTGCTGCAACTTTAACTTATCTATCCTCCCTTTAGTGAAGTTAACCTGACTAGTTTCTTTGTGCCATGATACTCTATGACCACATCATTTAACTCCATCATATTTAAATTGGCTGTTAGAGAGGATTGATATGCAAATTATAAAACCTTGAATGCTTTGTGACATCTTTTTCGTCTTTCTTTTTTAAGCAAATGAGCAAATGAGTATTCACTGGAGCGTTAAGAATGTTTGTTTCATTTGTTCTTGGTACTTTTGTATACCCAACTACAGAAAAAACACCTATTAATGGTTTGATCAAGAAGTTTGATTTTGTGTTAATGTGACATTGTTCCTAATTGGCCTACTGGTTTTCACCACTAGCATTTCCAATTTGTGTTATTGAGTGTAAGCCTCCCTAGTTACCCAGGTACCAGGGTGGTGTGGCCTGTGAGCTTGTACACTCTAATCTACTCTGTGCTGATGTGACAGATGGTTTGTGTGTGTGTGTGTGTGTGTGTGTGTGTGTGTGTGTGTGTGTGTGTGTCGTAGCAGAACTCTTTCTTCTTTTAATGATATGGTAGCTAGATACATGACCCTATTGTCAACCCTCTAGATGCATTCTGTATGCCCCGATGTGCTAGTACGTGCCTGCATGTATTGGGATTGGATCAGTCCCAAAGTATGACATCCTCAAATGCTCATTGCTTAGTGTCAGCAACAAACAAGAAGCATATGCTCAGTAAATATCATCAGGGTGGAAGTCTGCTGCTGGTTGTCAGTCAGTAACAACACTTGTATTAGTGTAGACCCTAAACCTATCGGCAAATGGAGTCTGTAGGCAGCAGTGGATTACAGCTCAAGGAGACGAATACACTTGGAGAAGTGAGGCAAAGCAAATATGCGAGTGGGTTAAACACTTTCCCTGCCTGTACAGTCCTATTCAAAACTAATATTATTATAGTGTCAGTGAACAAAATATGTTTACATATTTGACTGGCATGGTAAGAGCTAATGATTTTACAATGCTAACAAACATAAAGAGACAGGTGTCATTGCTAGCAAGGTAGCAGTACTCAGATGGACCGTGTGTATCTATAGGCAGGCAGGCAGACTAGCTGCACACTCAGTCTGTTGTCAATCTCTCTTTTTCTTGTGTCTCACCCATTCTGATCAATCTCATCCCACAATAGGATGTATGCATACAAGCATACACACATATGCACACATGCTCACAGTCCACTAGCCTCAGGGTCTGAGCAGGTCCCTGAGGGGCTCTCCTAAACACCTTTGATCCACTCCATTATCAGTCCATGGTCTAATCACTGGGCCAGCTGTCAGCATACTGGGCCATGCTACACACACACACACACACACACACACACACACACACACACCGTTATGGACCATCAATCATACACAAGAATATAGGCCTTCTCAAAGTTCAAACAAGTATATTTACATACCTGTAAACACACTCCATCCATATCATCCTCTCACTATCCATACCTTGTATTAGTATGATGAACAGCACAGAAGTGAAGCGTGTCTTTAAGCACCAAAGCTGATTAGCTTAGTATTACATCCACAGTTAAAGAAATTGTCATCAGGAACCATTTCAAAAACTAGTCTCAGCATTGGACTACAATATGGCTACTTATTTTCTAATCATGTTCGCCTAAAAAGTAAGGAACCTTAGATCTTTTTCCTGCAATGTTTTTTTTTATTTTATTTTTTTATGAAGAGACAAAACAAAAGCATGTTACCATAGTGACAGCTTGGCATTGTGGATACCAAAAGGGCTGCCCTTCAAATATGTATGTTGAGTGAATAACAGGTACTGTGTGGCAGTACTATCCATAAATGTAACATCAACAAGTGTAAAGTAAAGATAATTAAATATAAATCAACAGCTTTTAATTTTCACGGCCTTGCTTTACACACCATAGTGAGTCTGCAGTAGCTCGTTTGAACAACTCGGAGCTGCCAAAGCCAGTCCTACTCCTGACTATTGACCTTAGCTAATCACCGTAATACTACAGAGGAGTTGAGAGTGCTGTTTGAAGTGCACTGGCCCAGACACAGCTGATTGGGTTGTGTTGAGACCCTTCACTGACACAGGCATTTACACACACACACACACACATGCACGTACTCAAACACAGACACAGCCGCACCAGGCATGGCTCTTAATGTCATAGTAATGATGTTTGAGTGGCTGGGTGAGGTACTTCACTCAGTAACTATGCAGTCAATGTACCTCACTATGCCAAGCCCATGCCCTATTCCCTAAGCCCTACTCCATAATCACTGCCAACGCAATTACCTACAACAACACAATTTAACCCTGTCACCAAGCACTGGCAAGTGGGGCTTAGTAAGGGTCTACTATAGAGGGGCAACAATTGCCTGACAAAGAGGCCTGACTTTTTGGTACATTTGATGCATATTAATAAAGATGTAGAATTTATTTCTGCCTTATAATTGTTTCATCAGTGAAATATGTTAAATGTTTTTTTAGAGTTGTATTTTTTTTAAAGGGTTCCACCAGTGGGGATTGTTAAGTGTATAAAGGGCCACATCTTAGCTCAAAGTAAATGGGAGCAGGCATGAGCTGCTGCCATCCCCTACACTGACCTCCTTGCCTTGCCTGTGACACTGTGACAGCTTGTGGGGTGGGGCAGAGACCCACGTGACTGCAGCAATAATCCCCAGGCAGAGACACACACACACACACAGCTGGGCACGGGGGGAAGTGAGCGGGCTGAGGTTCAATTGGACCTTTGTTCAGAAATGCTGTCTCTGTAAGATGGCTGCCTCCCAGTTCACACACAACTACCTGGACTTGAGTAACACCCCAGCCAACATGTCTCACGCATATAAACCCTCCACGAGATTACACACGCTAGGCTGCTTCACCTCTGGCCACAGAATGAACTGAAGGCAGACAAGCATTTCAAGATTCTTTATTGTCCTCCTTAGAAGGAATTTGTTTCCACAGCCTATACATACATACATACATACATACATACAATGCAATCACAGGAACATGGTTCTAGTATTTATTGACATACTTATTCCTCCTAATTGTTGTGCATGATCAACATGCAGGCTTTGAATTAGAAAGGGTTTTGTCCACAAAATGTCAATGATTGAGATATGGGTTATTAATAACTGTCAAATATATTTTTAAAAACTTGGATAGTAAAACATATGACCTTTGACATTCCCATTTCCCCTTCTCCTCAGGCCTGGTCCAGATCCCAGTCAGCATGTACCAGACGGTAGTCACCAGCCTTGCCCAGGGTAACCGGCCCGTCCAGGTTGCCATGGCACCTGTTGCAACCCGCATTGACAACACTGTCACGCTGGACGGCCAAGCAGTGGAGGTTGTGACCCTTGAGCAGTGACACTTGCCCATTCCTTCCCATGACCCTGCACGTGTGTGCAGCAGGAGAAGAAGGCACAAAATGGCCGCCCTGGAGATTTGTTTTTCCCGCCATTTTCCAAGACATCACGCAGTGTACGATGTGAAATATATTTTTAGATGTACATCTGCTGGAGTAATAAAAGAGAAAGATTTATCAATGCATCGTGTTTACTATGTAAAGATATTGCTTTTGTTGATGCATTTTTTATTTTATTTTTTTTTTCCATTTAGCTGCATTTTTTTTAATTTTTTTTTTAGCTGTGACGTTGACAATTGTGTTACAAAGGTTAGAGTATTCAGTATTTATTTCTTTACAATTAACCTTTTCGTAAAAACAAAGATGAACCAAAAAGCTCGGGAGGAAAGCCACCACTGCTTGACCCTAATTCTGTACCTATCACTGTCCTGAAACTTTGTTACTATGTCTGTGTGCTTGAGTGTTTGTTTTTATAGAATACATTTACCAATCCAGTGCCATAGCCACAAATCTCCCTTTTCTATAACCTCATGCAATCATTATTCTACCCTTCAGTCTTGACACCTCTGCTCGCCCTGAACTGTCTAGGCCTATGAAGCGGCATCCAAGCTGTGCACTCCTACACCATTTCTCAGATTAGAAATATCCCCAATGAAATATTACGTTGAAATATTGTCTTGTCGTGTGGTTATTCCCTGTGCTGTTTCACTGTAGTCCACACACATGCCAAGATTTGTGAAGACTCAGGATATAGATCAAGGTGTTTTATACTGCTGGACTGCTGAGCTGACTCTTGAAGCAGCCAATTTGTCTACCAAGTTCATTTATTTACAATGCATGAATAAGAACACCACTTGGAACAGTTTTTAACATTAACTCCTTTGTATGTCACTTGTAGGGCCAGGTGGTCTGCATCATTTTGTAAATCAGGGGACATGGGTCATACAGTGACGGAGGACGTGTAATACATTGTGCAAAACATTTCTTTAAATCTTTAACAAGGGAGCAAAAACAAATTGCTCGCAATGAAACATCTCACTTCACAGCTGTAGTGACAGTTGAGTTTGAATCTCAAACACCTGTGTTTAAAAAGTCCCAATAAAATGGCTGCTGTTCACCTTTCATATTGTCCGTCTTTTGGATATTTGAATCCTTTACGTGCTTAAGAAAAGTCTTGGCCGTCACAATGGGCATTTTATTTTATTTATTTTATTTATGTTCCATCTGCACTCAGCAGTTTGAGATGCCAAGCATTACAATGTATAGAAAAACTTTTAATTAACTTTTTTTTAATTAGTTTCACCTTTGCTAAAACAGCCTCAGCCTTATATAAAATTCTCATAGTAGAACTATGTTATATGAATGTCTTTTTTTTTTTCACAAAAGATATCAGGTGGAACTTTATAATTCCAAGGTCATGACTTTCCACTCTTCTCCTTTTGGCCAATGCCACATTTCTGAGCAGTTTGGTCCATATTGATACAGTTACCACAAAAACCCAATGACCTCCACACTCTCCTCTACACCTCCCTCCCTTCTATGCGTGACAGACAGGGACCTGATTACATCATAAGCTCCCTCCCCCTGCTTTAAAGCCTGGGATTTGTTGCAGGGCCCTTCTGTTGCAGAGTGGGACATGGAGAGAGAGAGAGAGAGAGAGACGTTCAAGCCTTAATCTGTCAGGCGTCACTGTATATCCTGTTCCTCCTCCAGATTAAAACGGAAGCAGGTTGCCATCACACCGATAAAAAGAGTTTATTTCCTTCTTTTATACCCCCCCCCCTGTCATTTTCCAATGGGACCCCTCATTTGATCTGAAGGAAAGTTCAGTGAGCCTGGTGTGCACGTGTGTGTGTGTGTGTGCATGCGTGAGATCATATTCTGTAGTGTTTCATTCACAGCGTCTTGCAGAGCAGGGCAGGGGGTTGTAGGTGTGAGGCAGACAAGCACGTCACACTGTCACTACAGATTAAGGAAACCTTATTAGCAAGCTTTCTTGGAAACCGGACTACTCCTGGACTGTCTACCGCTCCCTCCTCTGTCGCTGTCTGATTCGGTCTCCGTCTCTCTGCACCATGCACCCATTCAGCGACATTTTAAAAAGTGCATTGTAATCTTTCTCCTTTCAAGCTAACATGAACTTCAATTGAGTTACGTATGACTACATTGTTGAACGTCTATTCTGCAACGGCACTGATTCAAAAAGGAAAGGACTTGTTTTGAGTATTCAAAGCCTGGGCAGTGAGGTGATGGAGATGTAACAGGGTGTTTGAAAGTCTTAAAATGTCTTAAATGTTATCTAGATTCAAAGTTTCAAAAGGTGTGAGATCTAGCCTACATTTCTAATAAGAACTCAACTTGGATGCACACTATAATCCACTAATAACAGCATGCTGGGGTCCATCCAGCAGATGGGATGGACATGTGGATGGATGCATTTAGATCTCAGGACCCATTCGGATCTCAAGGCTCAGCCTTGTGACAAGACCTGTAAACCATATTTACAACACTTTTTAAGTTCTTTTGGCTGAACCTCGATTCACTGGATCCTGGAATCATGGCGTAAGTCTGGGAATTAAATATACATTCTGTTGAAGGTTAAGTAATCCAGCTACACTGGCGTCTATGTAGGCCTAAGAGCCATGCCATTGAAGAATAACCTTTGCTGTATTGCAGGTGACACTGTGTAACACGTTACATCACCACACTCATCGAATCATCACATACTCCTTACATTGATTGACTTTGGACAAGATTGGATGCCTTTAATAGCATCCCATCCAGGCAGACCGGCTGAACACTACTGCTTGCACTCTGTCCTGGGGACAATATCTTTTGTAGTGGAAGATCACTGGGCACAGGGGAGGCAGTGCTATTGATTCTCCCAGGCCGGCGGACGAGGCTCTGTTCGGGGCTGCGGTGCTCCGGCTCCACAGGGGGGGATTGGAGGGTTGATAGGGAGGGGTTGGTCATTCTTGTTGCCTGGAGTCGTGCAGGCAGACTCTAGGGCAGAGCTTTAATCTCCACTAATCGTTTCTTAATACGCGCATCCCAGGCCCTACACCCCCGCACACACACATAAACACTCACCCACCCTACACACACAGCTTGGAGCCTGAGCCCCCGCTTGCTCTAACACAGGATAATCTCCTGCCCCTTGTCCTTAGCATGGGGTTGGAGCCACGGGTTGAGGACCCTCACACAAGGAGATGGGCTCCGTAAACCTATGTTGCATGTAACACTCAGTAGAAGTGATAAACACTACTGTGACAAAGAGCCACTGACTTGTGAAAAACAATGCATCAGTATATATATTTGACGAAGTTCCTTAGACATGAATACTTAAAACATATTTCACTGGCTAACCATTTACTAAATAAATAGGATTTGTTGGTACAACACCAAATCTATGCCCACACATAGTAAAGTGGTGCCCTGCCTGTAAAACCACGTATGCCCAGCATTGTAAAGCCAGAGATTTCTCTCATGTCTCCTGTACTCCGATTCCCTTGCTACTTTCCCCACTGTCAAAATAAAGAATAAAAGTACTTTATTTAAAAAAAAAAAAGAACTAGAATCTAGATGGATACATTTTTACATTGAGTCCCTACACCATGCCTATTCTAAGAAATGTTGCTGATAATCTCCCATAGCAGTCTAATAATGGCATCCTCACCTTTCTAACTCACACCCCTGTCCACCTTCAGCCCAGACACTGCGTAAGAACGATGGATCTTAATCTCATTTCACTAATGCTCAGCAGCCTGCATTAGAACACAGGCAGAGCACTGTCTCAGCCCGACTCTACCCACCCAGCAAACTGTGTGTGTGTGTGTGTGTGTGTGTATGTGTATGTGTGTGTGTGATGGAGAAAGGGGCCAAAGGGGCTGTGGGATAGAGGG
>OMKK01032830.1:0-18658 GCA_900302305.1 Polymixia japonica | reverse complement strand
CCTGAGAACGATTACAGGCTTTTGGAATGACTATGAACTTGTAGCTTAAAAGTTCTTAAATCCAATTAACATTTATGAATCATCCATGTGTGTATACGTAATTGGTATTCATGGCGTTTGGGACCAAATCATTCGCCCACTTGCGTCATGAATATTTATAAGTGGGGAACTTAATATCATTAACAATAAAAGATCAGAAAGAGCAATCTCACGTATCTAACCATGCTGGATGACAATTTACCTCCATATACACATCACCTACAGTATATGCACACCAACCAAGGTAAGACATATTCATTTTTTTGTTCTTAATGTAATTAAATATCTGGATAGCAGGGGACACATTCTGTAATGAGTACAGGAATATACTTTTGGCACTTATCCTTCACCTTGACCTTGACCTTGACTGTTCCCTCAGAGGGCTACAAGATCTGGAGGCTGTATATTCAAGAGTGGAAATGCCTGGAAAGTACACACAAACAGTTACCATATCTACGTAGCCGCCAAACCCATTCAGCACACCACATTACCCTGATACCCTGACGTCTAACATCCAATATGAACACTCATTTGTGATGAATTGCCCTTGAGGGACAATCACCGGTATGACACCTCTAGTGTGACACCTCGTCCAGGAGTGACGGAGGATAGATTATGGGTAAGAGCACATCAAGCCAGGTGAGGCGAGCCCATGAGGTCGGTCAATGAGGAAGGGACTTAAAAGTTCACGCTGTAAAACTGGAATAAGCACGCTCCCCTGCTAGGAGAAGGTCAGTGGCCAGGCATGAAGGTTAGTGAGATTATCATTTGTCAAAACTCATCACTATATCACACCTCACGCCGACTGACATAGATAGGCTCTCATTAACACGAGCCTCAAAGGGGAGGAAACCTATTTGAATCTTGCGACCAAAAAACCAGCAAACAGGATGGGGCCATAACATCAAATGTGTCACGTACTGTAATAGTTTAGAGGCCCCTTCTCAAATGACAATGAAACATGCTGACCTGAGGGGCGGCAAAGAGGTGAAATTAATACACACACACCGGCTATGTATTAACAACTTCATATATATTTATGAAGGTGGTCTGGAGGGCGGAATGATGCATGAGACGAGCCAATCCTTATAAATGAAAAATGAGCACCCGCTTTGACAGCCGCTTGTCCACTACACAGACGTACAAATGTCACAGCGTAGTGAAAATGAAAAAAAATAAAAATAAAATACGAGCATGTTCACTCATCTTGGTCAGATCCTCTGGAGAAAAAAAAACCAAAACCAGGGGATTTGAGGTCCAAAATATAAATCAAACCGACAGTGATTTCGGCCCTCACCTCTTGAAAACACACAGTGATTCGAGGGATGAGTCAGAGTCTGGAGAAATGTCGCTTTCTAATAAATAACTACATTTATGGAGGTTCAAATATAAAAGGTTCGCGTAGTTATATGCCGATTTAAAACGTAACGGCGATTCCCGATACGAAACAAGAAGACGTGGTGTGGAAAAGTTTAGCAAAGAAGATTCCCGGCGCTGGTTTAACTGTGGAGGGAGGGGAGGAGACACAGCGATGCTTACATTCATCACTAACTTATAATAATCAAGCCCACACACAGTTAGGCCTTTATAATATACTGTACGGTATAGACATAAAGTCTATAACAGAAAAGTAACACTGTAGGAGGAGATTCAAGTAGCATGCAATTACTCCCATTACTGAAATTAGGAAATGTTCATTCTCCTGTCAATATTTCAAACAATATAAAGCCTGTCAATCAGTGTGTCTGAGGTAAATAGCATAGGCTCTGTTGTGTTTGTTATGTATATTCCAATCTTAACCATGGTCCGGTAAAACCTTGAAATAACACCAGATAATGTCAAAATCTAGCATTTCCCTCTGACCTCTTAGGATGAACCGTCCTAAGAAAAGAATTGATTCCACTAAATCCATCAATTTAACCTTTTTCCTCCTCTAACCTGACAAACCCCAATACAAATTGAATTGAGAGAGAAAGTACAAAGAGTAACAAGAGAGGACTG
This sequence comes from Polymixia japonica, assembly GCA_900302305.1. Classification (NCBI taxonomy): domain Eukaryota; kingdom Metazoa; phylum Chordata; class Actinopteri; order Polymixiiformes; family Polymixiidae; genus Polymixia; species Polymixia japonica. Next base: position 16,618 of record OMKK01032830.1, on the reverse strand, counting down.
TTCCCAGTCAGGTAACAGTGACCATGGTCAAGGACAGAGTGAAGGAGACAGGGGATTGAGAAACGGGAACAACTTTAACTGTGGCAAACGTTCTACTTCACTTTAAACACCAGTTATTTTGAAAATAGGAAATCTAGTATCCTCTCACTAGGGAAGTATGATTACTTGGCAAACACTTTTCTTGTGGACACACACTGTAGCAGGCTGCACCTCTGACTGACTTCCCTGCAGGTTATGTGGGGTGTGTTTGTGTGAGTAAAGTATTGTCAGTTTTATTTACCAAATACTGAGAGATCAAAGTCCCTTGACCTTGGCTCTCTGCTGGCAAGCGTCAAGCCAACTGCAAAGAATTTAGGGGTCATTTTCGAGTTTTAAAGAACAGGTCATGAGGATTGCCTAATCTTTTTTTTTTTGACCAGTTGAGAAACATTTCCAAAATAACGTCCTTTTTATCTCCTGGCGAGGAAGTGATTTGTCCCTTTATTTCCTCTTGTTTAGACCAATATTTAATTCGCTGTACACTCGCCTCAGCCAAAACTCCCTCTCCTGTCTGCAGCGAGACTTTTGACTGGGTCCAAGAGAAGAGAGCACATCACGCCTATTTGAGCATCTTTACACCGGTTGCCAGTTCATTCATTACTTTTTAAGGCTCAGCTGCACGGGGCTCGTCTCCTGACCGTCCCGAGACTAGACTAAAGACAAAGGGTGACCAGGCTGTCTCTGTCAGGGCTCCTGGGCTTAGGAACGACCTGCCCGAGGGGATCAGACTGGTCAGTTCACTATCCTCTTTTAAATCTCTACACACTTTTATAGAATTGCTTTTATCATTGATATGTTCTCCTTCTTTATGCTACTCGTATGCTCACATTTTATTATTGCCGATCTGTTTTATGATCTGTTCTATTATATGTTTACTATGACCTGTGCTATTTTATTATGTGTGTAAAGCACTTTGTAACATTGTTTTAAAAAGTGCTATACAAATAAAGCTGACTATTATTATTATTATTATTATTATATTACACTATACCCAATCTCAGAACCCAGAACGCTTCCGACACCAAAATCTTGTCCTGTTGCCTACAGATTCTGTGTATCTGATTCTGTGTATCTATCATATGCATGATATGTGTTCATAGAGATTACACTGTACCAACCTCCTTACATCTCCTTACCACACAAAAACACTTCACAGCATATCATTTTCCATATGGATTAGTAACGGATCCATTTGGCTAACGGAGTAACGGATCCCCTATTACGATGGCGTCAGCAACGCAAAGCTGCGTTCAGGACCTGACTCACTTCAGTTCCTCTGTATTAAAGTCACATTCACACTTCCTGAACACGCTCAATTGGCAAAAGAAGGGTCAGAGACTACAAGTCATGAAAGCAGTTTCTAGCTGCATTCCCTTGTTATTTTGTTCAGCACAGAGCCAAAGGAAGCGATAAAGCTAAAGAGCAATACAAGTCAACAGACTGTGCTAACAGTAGAGTCTATCAATAGCTTGCTGTCTACATTACATGGCCGAATTTAGCTTACGAAGCATTTCTGCCTTGGGCTAATATCCGTTTTGAACCTTAACGGCAACAGTGAAAACTTGGCACATGATTAATCATGGGTAGAGATGTGGATGAAATCCCCCGCGGTGAAAGCTTCACAGCAGTGGGCCCTGTCAACACAGCTAAACCCATGTTCACCGGACACGCAGGGTACGGGGTTGATAACCTTTCCTCCAGGGTAAACAAAATGTGATTGAGAATTCAACTCGATGTCTTATTGAAACAGGGGACAGATTGAAACAATCAAGTAGTATATAAGGGTCGAAATGTGAGTTTACTGCTCCGGTGGGAAGAGGTGTGGCAGCTGAGGCACACATGACGCTGACTGGGACAATCTGGTCGGCCTGCCAGCCTAAATACTGATAGGACAACATTAAATGCAAGCTCTAGGAGTCTGCCTTTCTTCTCTGGTATAAACTTCAGCTTAAAACTTGTGCACTATTGTAAAACACTACTGTTTGTTGTTGGGTTTTTTTTATTTCATTCCATTTTTTTATTTATTAATTTATGTTTATTCATTTTACTTGGCATTTCTACTTTAATGAGTCAGGAAAGATGGGAGAAACTCTACTACTTGTGCACTGTACTTCACTGAGACATATACAGTAGAGCTTTTCAAGGACTTGCAAATTAAATCACTACTTCTTATATAAGGTGTGATACCAGTTAGCAGTGTGCTGTTCTCTTTATATCCAAAGTAAGGTATGGGCTTAATAACATCACTGACCTGGCCCAGTAACTCAGGAAGTCCCAACACTTGCCCAGTAAACACTCCTAAGCAGATCAGGATGGAGTTGAACTGACCAATGGAGCCTCTGATATGTCTTGGGGAAATTTCTCCCAGGTACATGGGCAGGGCGCTGAGTGCTACACCTGTTGATTAAAAACAAAGTTATTGATATTGCATCCTTGGCAAATAATTCTATCTTCCAATCTAGCTGTAGAAACAACAGGGTGAACAGCCCTTGTTTGAGGTCTGTTCTTCAGATTCATTCATATTTATTTATTTGAAATATATGTATTTTTTGTGATGCATAAATATATAAAACACTGGGACATCACGCATTGAGCTTAGAGGGTTGGACACAATGGGACAAATCTCTCATATATCACGCACTGACATCAATGAAGTTGTGGGGATGTAAATGAGATTGCTTGGTTGAAAGTACCCATTATGTAAATTCCATTTTGAACTGTTTACACATCACAGCGAGAAAACGGGAAGATGTTCCCAAATCAAGTCACTTGACTTGACATACATTTACATAACTTCTGGAAGGTAAGGCTCTATTTGCCATCAAACAATCTTTTAAAACGTTGGTCTGAATTCAACTGATCTCATCAATAGAGCAAAAACCACTAGCAGCTGAATTGCCCTACAAAACATTACGATTTTCCGTGCTCAGCGATTGGCTCTGATACAATGATGCATCCTACTGTATACGCATACACTGCAACGCTGCCAGCGTGAGTCACTTAAAGTCTTGTACGTCTCCTGGTGCCTATTTTTAGCAGAGCAGGATAATGGGCAGATTTCTTCAGCCAACTAGAAGAAGCACTTACCAGAGTCTACCCCCATGATGAGACGTCCGATGATGAGCATCTCAAAAGAGCCGGCCTTCTCCCCCAGGGCCAGCAGCAGAGCAGCGATCACTGCAAAGCAGTTATTCAGCAGCAAGGTGCCCTTTCTACCGACAAGGAGGGAAAAGAGATAGTTGGACAAAAGATAAGGAGGGAGGTGGGATGCAGATAATGACCGCAGGTGGAGATATTCCTGCTCAGAAGCTTTCATATGACAGTGTCACGATGTGGTTTACTGGACGTTACTGTTGCATGAATGAGTATCCTCATAGGTTAAGTAAGATGCCTGGGCATGTCCATTAATAAGCTCTATTATGTGAATAATGTATCTATTATGGTGAACCTACATAGTTATTCATTTTTAATCAGCAATGCAGAAATTGCAAAGGGTCCATCTTTAAGCTAATACTGAACTGCTAAACTTCTTCTCTGCTGACTAAATCTCTCACACCACTATCCTCTACAGAGCCCTGAATCCTCCACTTGGTCATCATTATTTCATTGTATCTTCTCCGTCTTTACAGACGTAAAAAGTTCAATACCATACATCACAGCCCACTGGGTCTAAATGTGCTTAAAGATCTGTGTTGTCCAAATGCAGGTTACCCTGACTGCTGGACCAAATGTCTACTTATCTAAATCAATGTAATTGATTTGTTTCATGTATAAATAAATAGCGTGATCTATGCATTGTGCAATTCATCAAAATATCAGTTTGCCAAGATAGGCAAAGTGATTTATTTAGACAGTTGAAACATACCACACCAAACATGTTTGACACAGCAATTATGTCAGGCCTAATTTTCTTTGTGCATGTGACAGATGAAAAGGATGATGTTTGTTAAAAAATCATGTTTGTTACAATTCCTATTTGTCAGGACTGGCATGGCAGCAGTCACCTGCAGAATCACAATGTTTCAGTAATAGTTACCAGCCCAGAGCCAAATGACAAGTATGCAAACACCTTTAACCTCAGCCTGTGATGATTACCTGCCACAGTCCACCGACCATTCTTCTGACACATTAAAATAAAGCTGTGTTGTTGAAGCATACATGTTATTCCCAAAGCTTGCATATTGTATATGTTGTAAAAAAAAAAGCCTTGTAAAAAAGGAATAAGGACGAATGGGTGATAATTATAATAATAATAATTTACAAATAATTTGTTCAGAGGATAAGAGCAGAAACGCTGAATGCATGCATGTTATCCCTGAGGAACAGAAAAACAACTCATCAACAGAAACGTAACCAAATAGCTAACATTCACTTGTTGGAAAAAATATGCAAATGTTTTCCTCTCTGCTGCAATATTTTGTGAGTCATAAGCACAGCTATAGCAGAGAGAGCCTTTAATCAATTAAAGAGGCTGAACAGGATCTTGGCAGCTATGTCAGTATTTTTTTTAAACCTCTCGTTTTGGTCCCGGATGGTCAAAGTATAGTTCCTACATACATAATCTATGAACCGAATCCCAGTTTTACCTCATTCTGCAACAGAAACTCTAGTTGACCAACACAGGATTTAGGCACGACTAGACTGACAGCCACTGCGCATTGAACTAGCTTGGAAAGTCTGCATGGGGAAAGTACAGGGGAGACGCTCTCTCCTCTCCCTCTACAACTACTTCTGTCGTGCCCTCGAGTGTGACGATTAACCCCCAACTGCTCCAGCGGGGCTGCTCAGCTGCCAACAGCAGAACATTACGTTGTACTGGGCAGCTCACAGGTATGAATATGTGTAACTATGTTAGTGCGGATTATACAACAGTGACCAACTGACCACGCACTGTGATTGGCTGAGGGGCATTCCATGAGTCCTGATGTATTTTGATAACGGCACTGGTGCTTCATCATCTGCTAAATTAATCTGATCGTTTATAACAAATAGCTAACAGCAGAAAGTATATGTTGCTATGTAACGGCTTAGGTTTTAAGCACAGAGAAGGAAATGTATTCATTGATGTTTTTCTCATTCCAGCACAAGGAGTCATACTAAATGACTACTCTCCAAAAGAAGCTATTATGGACAAAGTTCATTGTCAGTCTAGCTCATAACTGAAGAAAGTTAATAAATACACGATCAGTTCAAAAATGCACATGATACTTTGTCTCCATCAGGTGTCCCTAACCTCAGCTTACCTGTACATTAAAAGTATGTGCTGCTGTATATATTCAAGGACACGGAGAGAGAAAATGAGGTTTCTGAACCAGGGTTGCTGAGCTTTACTTTAGTATCTTAAGAGACATTGTGGCCCGATAGTCAAGGTCACCTGCACTGCAGCCAAGAAAAGGAAAGGCACTGGTGTTGGTGGCTAAGCTATGCGCTCCAACTTGTTTGTCAACAGAACCTCTCTTCACCTCTGAGAGACAGAAAAAATAAAAAAGCATAGGCCTATTCCCTGAAATAACCACGTAGAACAGATTGACCCAAGAACAGGCTATCCGAAGCGTTCTTTGAGAAATCATCCAAAGCAGATAGCTCTTAGATATAACTGCAAAGTACTCGAAAAGAAAATGGAAGAAAAAATATATTTCCTGTAAAAAGGACATGATGGTCTGTTCAAATCAAGAACTACTAAACTTGAAACCTAAAAGCTGCAGGTTTTAGAACAATATAGCATTCTTATATAACGTCGAAAGAAATTGAAAACAACTGAATGTCACTTTTACCTTTTACTTTACAGCTATTCATTTAAACTGCTAAATGTTTTCACAATTTCTAATATATATTCAACTCTCCTCCCTTAGTACTGAATCTCCTCCCTTAGTACTTTCCCAAACAATGTGCGACAATTCCAGCTGGCCCACAGATGTCCAGGATATGGAGGGAAGACGAATAATACGTTTCAGCCTAACTGACACCTTGAAAATGCCCCCCCTGAGAGATCTGAGGTGAATCTTAAAGGGATAATGGCACATTACACAAGTCAGTTGACCTTGGCTCTCAGTTCCTGTAATTTGCTGGTTTACTTTTTTAGTTTTAATAAAGGCTTCAAAAGTCTGCTCCCGCTCCGAGAGCAACGCTCTCGTCATTAGCGGAGAATGGACTCCTTCAAATGTATATTACTAATAATGTAACTAGAGTAATGAGGTCACACTGCCCCAGCTGGGCGGAGCTTAAGGGGTAGAGTGATGTAGCCCTACGCCGAGGCCCTGTTGAAATAACATCTGGAACACAGCTAGCTCTGAACCTGAGAAATTCATCACACTGCCTCTGAGATTGGATCTCAGGAAACAGAACAGGCTGGCAAACCGCTGCTACTCAGTCAGTAGCAAATTACTTTTTCTCCACCCCAAACAAGTTGATGCTCCAATTTGTCCTTGGGAGAGTGTGAATTCAATGAATGCAAGTTGCAAGACAAAATAATAGGGGACTTGATTACTCTTTTGTGGTAAGCTGTTAGCTTCTCTGTCTCTCAACTTGGGTTGAAATAATTCTTTTAACTGTGATCATAATGAGCAATCTATATACAGCCTTGAAATGTTACATACAGTACTCGGTTATGCTTCAAGTCAAATATCCTCATTAGGAGTCTCCAAGTGAAAAATACTGTAAACAGTATTCAACGATGTGTTATTTTATTTTTATGTCATAAGTCTTATATAAAAACATCAGAAATGTAGCTAGTAGGGGCTTTGTTTGTTGAAAGGGTATTACACTAAACAGAATGAAATTAAACACACGTACACGTTGCTCAGTGAAGCTCCCAGTATCTTTGAAGTAAAATGTCCTCAACATTCAAACAGTAATATTAATTATGTAATTATGTATTAATCGTGTGCTCAATACTGTGATCCTACCGAAAGCATACTGTTGTTATGTATTCAATAAAAATGGTAGAATTGATTATGGCCACTTTCATACACAAACATTGTATGTTCATCAAAGTATACAAATTGTCTCCGAAAGGGTCCGTCATGTAAGAAAACGTACACAAAACATACACAAACACTGTACATTTTACAACATATGCCTTTTACAGATCTTTTTCATACGGCAATAGTCACTCGGGCAGCGATAGTGCTGTTCCTCTGTATTCTCTATATTCTCTCTAAAAGTCTTGCGCGATGAGTGCAAAATTAAGTGTCACAGTGAGCCACCATGCTTCACTTTAATAACTGCCACTTAGTCAGACCTCTCTTCCTCTCACTCACACAACCTTCAAGTAGGAGGTGGCAAGGGCCAGGGAAGCAGGGATTGATTGCTCTACGGTGTCAAGACACCACAAGGGTCCACCTTATCCCCCTCAGCACTCAGTAAATCGAGAGAGGCGACAGGGAGAATCAAAACCTATTGGCTGGTTAAGGGCCACAGTGAACTAACCAGTGTCTACAGTAAGGGTAAATGATAAACAAAGGGATTGACGTACAAAGGCTATTGAATTTCCCTCTTTAGAAACGGCGATGGTAAGTGAAGTGTTGTTTATTGTAGATAATTATCACACCTGTTTGCGTCGCCCGGCGTGAATTCGCTTCTATTCGCGTCTTTGCATTGCGTTTGGTCTGAACACGCCTTTAGGAAATACAGTGCAGTAGACACATCTTCGGGTTGAAAATAGAGGTTACGTCTGCGATCAGCGTGAGTTAAGATTTCCCCTCCATAGTCTCTCAGCTGTCTTACCAAGAGTGTGTTAAGTGTGTGTGTTCAGTGGTAAAGTGAATCCTTTCTGTAGAAAGATCCGACAATCATATAAGTTATATAAGTTACATACATTACATTTTATGAGAGTGTAATCACCTCATATTGCGACAGTACAACACCTACGAGTATTTACTAAACACTCAAGGTGGCAACTAGGACCCCACACTGTACCACTGATAGATTACATTGAACACAGTGTCCAATAAGTTGGAGACACTGTGCTCAGTTTAATCTATACACTTTTTTTCCCCACCCTCCAGAGAGGTTTCAAATTATGTTTATTTTAGTACGTCCTTTCTCTTGGGACTTGTACTGCACTGACTTTTTCATTCCATATTTAAAGAACTACATCTATGTGAATAAATAAAAGCTAAGTGTCTAATTGGCAGAAACTGTAGCTGGTAATTACTGGAGCTTCAGTCAAGCCCCCCTGGTGTCACAGTAGATCGGGACTATCTATTAGCCAAAGTGTAGCTGGTAGGAGCAGCGAGCAGCCATTGACAGACAGAGACAGAGCCTGGAGGATGACAACGGGGAGCCAGCGGCGCATCCATTAAATGTAAGCTCCAATCCTTAACCCTGCTGGGAATCCCTGGACAGCAGACACTCCGTCCTGTTCCTACACACTATACAAGTAGACAAGCCCGAAACATAATTTCTGATCCCTCACATGTTCTCCACCACGAGTATGAACTGATGCGATCTGGTAGGAGATATAGAACTCCACAGTGTAAGTATAACAGATATAAACACTCGCTTGTTCCTCTCTCGATTAAGTTTCTAAATGATCGTTAGATGCACCTTAACGAGGGGCTTGGATCGCACAAGGGTGTATGTGTAATTTTTCTGTTCTGTGTCTGTATATCTGTCTATGTGAAATATATGTTTGCAGCTGTGGTCTTTGTCTCCAAGACAAATTTCTCCCACGGGAGACAAATAAAGTTAACCTGTAACTATATGATGCCACATGTCTTTGTACATCCAAGCAGTTCTTGCACCAGGCTGATGGTCGAGGAGAGTAAAGGAAAAGACTTGGAGGAATGGAGAGTGACAGAGGGAACAGCTGGAGGGATTAGAGATTGACAGACAGGGAAGGCGGGTGGTTTTAGAGTTGATTGACAGGAAGAGGGGATGAAGACACAAGAAGTAGAGAAGACAGGGATGAAATGAGTGGTTGAAGAATAAAAGAGTAAACAAATGTAGTTCTAGCAAGGCCGGACCTACATTTGACCTAGCATGGCAGCAAGACCTAGCAAGACCTAGCAAGACCTAGCAAGGCGAAGTAAAAGAGACACATGGGAGAGAATTGGCGGAGAAACTATCCATCAATGATGAGCGTCGTGCAGTAGCCATCGGGGTTAATGAGTCATCTTACCTTCCCAGAACTTTGATGATAAATGAGGCGGCCAGTGCTCCAAGAAGGCCTCCAATAGCAAATATGGAAACTGTGATAGACCACATGAGGGTGACCGTCTCTGTCCCAATAGGCTGCCCATATCTCTCCATCCATGTCTTGTTGTAGAAGGCTTTAATGTGCTGCAGAGGAGGAGAGATGGGAGGGGGGTAACTATACCATAAATATAAATATACCCATGGAAATATACTGGGAGCACAGAGCAGATAAACTTTTATGGTGATCAGTGGTGGAAAAAGTATTCAACATGTGTACTTGAGATCCTTTGTCACAGAATGATATGAGTGACAGTCAAAGTGCTCACCTCAAAGATACAAGTCTTCAAGTACTAACTTTCAAATGTTAAGTACTAGAATTAAAACTAGGAAATTGCTAACATTATAGATTCGATTTGAATAAAGAAAAGGCTGACTGTCCTGTCTGTCTCTTATAGCACGTTGAGTGTCTTTGTCAAATGTATGCAACTCTGCAATTATGCACCCCAGCACCACAGATTCCAAAGCAAATTCCTTGTGCATGTAATGTACTGAATGTACTAATTTCTGATACAGACCTGTACAAACTGAGCTCACGCAGGTATTCCTAAAATGCATCCCACACACACCAATCACATGACTCCATTCATGAGAAGAAAATGCTTGGAGTGTCTAACTAATCTAGTGAACAGTGCAAATACAGAAAACCTTTCTAACCTGTCAATCTTTAGAAAATGTAGCAATGTACAATGTTTTATTTTAAGTATAGTGGGGTAGAAGTAAGAGTATGTTTTTAGCAAATTGATCAACTAAAGTAAAGATACAGTAAAATAATACTAGTATAGTAGTATACTATATAGTATAGTATAGTATAGTATAGTATAGTATAGTATAATATAGAAACAAAGTATTTTTACTTTGTTAGTTTACACCACTGATAATTCTCCTAACATGTAAAATGACAGAAGAGTCTTTGAAAGTATTAGAGGATGATTAACAAGATTTAAGACAAAGTAACACTTTCAAGTAAAACATATAGAATGGAAGGAGAACAATTAACTAAATTTGGCCATGATGAAAAATGACCTAGAGTAACACTAGGTTGTTCTTTGTGTGCGAGTGTGTCTGCATGTGTCTGCATGCGCACATATGTTCCAGTGTCTAAAAAGTATGAAATGATAATTAAGGCTATGCGAGGACACAGTCATGTGTCACATTTGTGTCTCCGGACACTAAATTAGCTAACTAATTGATGAATTTTAATTAGCCTCTCAGTTAATGAAGGGAAAGGACAAATGGCAAGACCATTTGGAGCGCAGTCCCTGGTGGATAGAACTTCCTGAGACTGCAGTACAGAGCATTTGCCATAAAGGCTAGAGCTGTTCAAATTCAATTCAATTTAGCTAGACTGACCTTAATCACATTTACTATGCAGTCATTTGGCCACTGTACTGACATGACACTGTGACTACTCTGAATTATATATGATCAACATTAAAGAATTAAGGGGGGAGGTGCTGACCCTAGATCAACTGACTGAACTATTAAACAATTTACATAACATTAACTAGCTTGCTCGAAATCACACTAGTTATGTCTAAATTATTGGCACTTAGTGACATTTCCACATATTTAGAAAATGAAGGCAGGAGCGTGTCCCGTGGTGATAACCATTACCAATCGGGCCACGTTGAAAGGTTTAAATATTCGCAGGGACAAATGTTTGGATCCGTCAGGGCATTAAAGACAGTTTACAGAGTATCAGTAAGTTAGATAACGTGACGTGTGTGACAGTACGTCTTCTTTTTTGCTGTAAGATGTAGTTCGTAGACCGAGCAAACTGGACTATAGCTGTGTAGCTTTGGCAAATCCATGCAAAATTCTGGGTTTTTTGGTTTTATCTGATGAGGTTTAAGCATAGTTATGAATGCCAACTAATTTTCAAGCGGATTAGATGTTTGCAAAATATCATACGGTCTCCATAGTAAAGTATAGGGGCTTTTGAACCAGGGAGCATGGCCAAAGGTTGCGTCACGTCTGTAGTTTATAGACATGTGATTGAAACACACTGTACTTACTGGGATAGTGAGTCACATAGAAAAATAGTAAAACCATAGCCAGTGTTTGCAAGCCAGGAAATCCACCCCAAGCTGATATCAATCTCAACCCAGTTTCATATCCTAATAGCTAAAGATGACACCATAGTAAAGTCACTGCAAAGAGGACAAGACCTTATAAAAATGTGTGGATGGCCCCAGAGGGACTCAACCCCATAAACCTGACATAGTTTTAGTATTATGCTCTACTCACTAGGCTTTGTAGGACCTCGGGGTTTACCGGCGCTAGATATGTTTTGACCATTTTCTCTGAAGATTTGCAAGGGATGGGCTCAAGGGTAGACCTAGGAGTGGTCATATCTGAGGGCTCTAAAAGGTTAAAGGTTTCCATGGATGTATTTGTTTTCACTGCAGAGCTTTATCTAATAAATCACGTGATGTTGGACACTGAATCACTTCTAAACAAACACGAGGCCATTATGAAAAACCCAGAAAGGATTGACACTGTGTCTCGGAAAGGAACACAGCCTTTCAACTTCACCGATACACCACTGCTACTGAAGAGGGCATCCATTTCAAAGTTGTTCCAATCAAGGACCAATTACAGTCTCTGAAAATGTCTAGGCTCTGTGCCAGTACCCCATGCATTGCTAATGCATTGCTAAGTTTCTTTGTCTGCTGGTATCTCATGATGTTTTTCATGTAGGTAACAATGTCCACCTAGAAAAACAGGCAACATCTCTCTTCAAGAGACATTCTCTGTCTCCCATTCTGCAGCCACAATGAGATCAGACCAACATAGAAATAGCAATTAACCCAACCCCCGATTTGTCTTGTAAGCATGCGTGTGTGTGTGCGTGCGTGCGTGTATACGTGTGCGCGCATAAATGTGTGTTTGCAGGGAAGCAAGACCAGTGAACAATAAAATGTTCCAACTATACTCAGCAGTATCCCATTACATAGGTAATAACTGTGTAACAGATGGGTGGGCAATCTAATCTAATCTGACATCTCCTTCTGGTTAGGAGGGGAATGGAACTTTTTAACTTTAATTTGTTGAATGTGTCAAAAGAGACATAGTAAAAACTTAAAACTAGGCCTCTAAAACTGTCCTAGCATTAAGTACCCTCTATCCTTATCAATCTACACGTATATATATATACACACACACACACACACACACACACACGGTTGGCCACTCCTGCCCTATGAGAAGTAAGGCTTGGCACATCAAAGTTTGCATACTTCAAGCTACAGAATGGAGCATAGCTAAAGCACTGGGTCTAAGAAGTAAAATTCTCAGACAACGAGGTTGATGTTATGGTCACAGTTCCTGCAAAGACGATGCCTTGTTTAACAGTCTTAAAAGTGGGATCAAAGACCGTCATAAAAACTAAATTTGGAAAGAAATTATGCTTTGTCACAGAACATGACGGAATGCTTTAATATTCTCTAATTCTAACAGTTTTCTGTGGGCAATGCATATAGTTAATTGAAATGAGCGTACACATTGTCTGATCAAACGCGAGATTGATCTTACTGCTACGACAGAGGTGGAATTGATAAATACTGACGTTCGCAGTGAAATGAGCACACACCCATTTTAAGATCCTATTTGATTGTATGATGATACAATCTTGATCTTCACGCTTGATAAATGAGGGCCTATGAATATTTTATTTTGAAAATGAAAATTTCTATTAAATCTGGGGGACAACTTGCAATCTATCAGCACTAGACTTCTAGTATCTAGCATCACCTTTAATTTGCCTACCTTTAATTGCACACACCACATGTCACGCTGGGCAAGAAGGGTCTAGCGCACTGGAGCAGCCAACCTTTATTGATCTCTAGGAATGCTAACAAGATTAGGAACACATGGAGAATCAATAGTGGTCCTCCACAGCAAAACTCACAGGGTACCCTAACAGTTTGACTCACCAGAGAAGGAGCATTGACCACGGAGAGGTTGTATCCATAAAGATAAGATGACCCCAGGGCACCGAAGAAGGCTGCACACACCAGACAGGCCGTGATTGGCTGCTTCTAAAAGAGCACACATGCACACACACATAAACACACACATACATACATACATACATACATACATACATATACAAACATGTCAGAGGTCTTCTCACTGCACAAATAGATACTTTTGTATCGCCGTCAAGGTCAGGCTGAAGCCAAGGGAATTCAGCAGAGAACATCGTATCTAGGCCAAGAATACAGGGCATTACTTGCCTGTCTCCTTGAAGGTGTCACCACTTCAACAACAAATATGCATCAAGTCAATGACAACAACAGGGGGATAAGTGCATGTTCAGCATGGCGTAGACGGAGTACAGGGGCTCACGGGTGGAAAGGTCATTCAGTCAGAGCAATACCAGAAGGCAGCATCGAGAGACGTTCTTATGGTCTAAGATAAATTCCATTTTATAGCCAATTGTAGCTGTACCTCCAATCCATTTTGTTATTTAAGTAAAATATGTTTTTTGTTCCCCGTGGTTTGTAGCAACCATTGATCATTTCTAAATAGTGAATGAGTATGCCAAGACATAGGCCTATTACTACGCTGAATAAATGTACTGAAATACAGAATTCAAATAAATTAAATAGCAAAAACGTTTGCTATTATCAACTCTGAAGTTATTGTATGGCAGGTTGTTATATACAGGAATAGGAATACACCCATAATGAACCATCTACCATGATAGCTGAGGTACATCTGCATCCAGGACACAAAAGGTCAGATCGTAGGTTTTTTATAACATTTGCTTGTGTGCATTTTACCCTGAAACTACAGTGGGAACGTAGAAATGTGAACACAGAAATGTAAAAATGTAAATGTGATTAAAAAATTCATCCTGTCGTTCCAGATCATTTACATCTTGTTACGCTGCGGCCGAAGGCTGAGCCGTCTATAGCAGGGTTTGTCTGCGTCTGTCCCCACAACCACAACCAAAAAGCAGACCGATCACAGCTCATGCCGCTAACCTAACATCGGTGTAACTCGCTGCAGCACAGAACAGACACACGCCAAAAACGGCACTGAAGCTAACTAATTCGCGAACTGCACACAGTAGTAACTTGCAAGCTAAAGATTGGACAGGGAGGCCATGCTGTTATTAGGCTCTATGTCTTCTTTATTTACATCTCCATCACAACAAGAGCAATAGCCTGTAGCCTCGTACAAAGATCGACTTATTAAGCAGTACCATGGGAGAAATGAGAGAAAATTAAGTGTTCGTAGGGGCGAATGTAAAGAGGGAAAAAAACAATACTGGCATTGATTTATTGCTCCTCTAGGCTAGTCATTACTTACATCCAATGGTGGGGTAAGCTAGGAAGCAATACAACTATGGCTCATAACACATAGCCAAGTAAGTGAATTAGATTCCAACTCGTTTCTGGAATAGTTACATTCCCGTAAGAGGTCAGAGATCATTGGGTATTGCAGCATTTACAGTGTCTTATTACATTTTTAAAGAGGGATGAAGAAGCACTGTGGGAAACAACTCTAGAATATGGCATATTAATAACTTCAATAAAGGTAGAGCTTGTTCACCAAACCAGTAACTGCCCCCCAGATGACCTTGCAAAGTAAAAACATAAGGCCAACTTATTCTGTCTCTAGTTTGTAAATATTTATTTGGGGAAGGTGCGCAGGGGCCTTGCACAAGGGCACTTCAGTGGTACTAGGCAGCGTATGCACCAGGGCTCAATCCAGTCATCCTTTCGCCAATAGGTAGCCTCCTCTAACCAGCGTGCCAAACATGCCGATTTCAGATCAAATTGATTATATAGATTATCTATTTCACTGTAATAGACTGAGGTTTTAGTTTTGAATTTTAATGAATTACAAATTAAGAAAATGTGACTCTCGAGTGGGAGTGATACTTACTTCACTAATCTTTAAAAGGTATATAATCATTCTTCAGCTTCCTTCTTGATTAGGTAAGGATTTTTTCCTCAAAAAGGAGTCATTCGAATTTGTAAAAGCAGAGACATTATACTTCATTGACAACGAGCTATGTTGGGCCACCGTTTTCAGGGAAACTTAATCTCCAAAGCTGGTTAAGCAGAGAAAATCACCTGTCAATATTGTGAACGAATAAGCCAAACTGTAATTCATAACGAGAACCAGCAAAATGATGTTTGTCTATGAACATGGGGTGAGCTTTTATAATCACGAAAGACATAAAAGGCATGAAATCGTGTCACGTGACAGGGACTTAAAAGGGACAGACTTTATTCATCTTTATGAGTGGAGAAAACCACCACAGGCCTTTAAAGATGGCTGACGATGAGGAGCGGGTGCAGATGGACATGGCTTGTGTCACAAACTGGACTTGCACCATGTTTTAGTGCAGTTGATATTCAACCTTCAACTTCTAGTCCGGTCCTTTAGTAGGTTGAAAAAAATAAATGAAGTTAGTATGCAATGTCAAAACAATCACCCACTGCCAGAACAGCAGCTCTTGATAGCCGTCATCTGAAGAGCCCTCTTTAATCCTTTAAATCAGAAACCTACAGACTTGCCAGTGTCTTAAGGCAAACTGCTGCTCTCTCTCTGGCATAGTTACACAATACTCACACTTGGGAGCTACCTATTCATACCCCTTTAACACACGCTACCCACGGATATTTACGGACCCGTTTCGTACCGTGTCAGAGAAAATTCACACTGCAGCTTCGCACACGGGAATTTCCTGTATCACCTGTCACATCAGACACAGGCAGTCCCAGGTCAGCTAGCATACTTTCCTAATCGCCACTTCTCTGTGACATGTTTCCCGATTGCTTAATCCACCCACGGTGTTTCTTTATAACGGTATTAATAAAGGACGTGTGGTGGAAATTTAATAATTGCACGCACAAAATAATTGTGAGAATGAGATAGTTGCTTCAATGTGTAGCAATATTTATTAGTCAAAGTCATATACTAATATGGTTCTTCTCCTCTAAGGAGAAGGCTACCATAGTCAAAGTCCGGTCCACCATTTCCCTGACAGAGAGTCAGAGGGAATGGCCCAGAGAAGAGAAAGCACAGTGGCTTTCTAATCATACTGTACAATAACAATTCTGTCGTAGCTTTACAGACAGGCCTTGAAACAGCAGGTGCTCTAGTAAGGACATAGGCAGAGAGAACAGTTATGGCTGCCTTTATGCTTCGTCTAACTAACTTACAGGAAACTACAAGAGTCTAAACATTATTTTAACACACAGTTCTTTCTAAACATAAATAGTAGTTACATGAGTTCATCAGATTGTATTTTTCCCATGACAAATTACACACTGTGAATATGGATCACACACCTACTGGTCTGAGAGCAGTGACATTAGAGCAGGAAAACCTGCAGTTACAATAAAGGACATTATTATTA
>OMKK01032829.1:0-11572 GCA_900302305.1 Polymixia japonica | reverse complement strand
GGCTGGGCCAGGTTGGGTGGGTCAGGTTGGGTGGGTCAGGGTAGGGTGGGTGGTTCAGGTTGGGTGGTCAGGGTAGGGTGAAGGGCGTCAGGCAGGGTGGTGTTCACAGATGGAGGTAGTATGATGGAGATGGTGCTACGAGACCCGGATCATTTGAGCCACCGTCTCGTCTGCTGCCGCCTGGGCCGCTTCCTGCTGTTGCTGAGCGAGAGAGGAGGATGGGAAAAGATTCAATGTTCAGCAAAATAGAACGAGTTTCGTTACAAAACGTGATGTTCACCAAGTGGCAAAGACACTTACAAAAAGGCTGACTGCACAAATGAAAACAATGGTACTTTTTGAAGGATAGTAGGTAACATCCATAGGTGCCAAAATGATAACGCTTTTTAGTCTGGATCCTTAACTTTTTATTTATTTATTTTTAAATAAAGGTCAGCTAAAAGTAATAATTTCTTTCCAAACGGAGCTGAAGGTGTTTTGTTTTAGCCCGTTACCTGTGCCAGGGCCAAAGCCATTTCTTCTTTCTCCTTAGGTGAAAAGAAACGTCCTCCATCTCCCCGCTTGCGCTGCATGGCGTGGCGGTGGCGAGACTCATGTAAGTATTTCTGACAGAGAAAAGGTGGTTAGTTCAACTGTTGTCCATTTAACAAACTCTCCGAGCACTGACTGTACATACATTGCTTGAATTGTCACAACCATAAGCAAGGAACCGAATCAGAAATCGACCGCCACGCCACTGTTCAGAGCGGTCATCTACATGCGCAGTGACAACCACAGAGTCTTCGCTGTGCCTTGTGATGACTAGTGAACCTCACCCTCCTCTCTTTGGGGATCTTGCCCTCCGCCTCCAGCTTGGCGCGGGCCTGACGTCGCTTCAGGATGCGGTGGTACTGCTTGGCGTTGACGTACAGGGGTTCCTCCTCCAGCATCTCGGCCCCTGGCAGGGGGATACGCTGCATGGCGGGCACCGTGCCACCTCCGGGCACCATCTAATACAGAAAGACACACATAAGGACACGCAGTGCTAAGGAAAGGGGCAACGCTAGAACAGACAGGTACTGTGTATAATGGACACAGACAGTACAGTGGTCACAAATGACCTGGAACCATCTGTACAAGCAGTGAGGTAGTACATGCAAGGCTACGGTCACACGTATCATTTCCATGTAACTTTCCCGACGCGATTCTTGAGATGGAGTTTCATTCGATGACATCACAGGGACGTGATGCGTGTCCTCTGGCTGCATTTATTGAAATGTGTGTCTGCATTGCTTTTCCCCTGCTCTCTCTCTTCATTTCGTCACATTCCTTCAGGGTTTCCCACTAATAGGCTTTTTTGTGGCGGCCATTTTTATACTGTGGCGGGCTGCCACAAAAAAGCCTATTAGTGGGAAACACTGAAGGAGTTGAAAATTGAACCATAATTTAAAATCAAATCTCTGTTACTTCTGAGCGGTGATGTACTGGTATATACAACTCGCACAGTCGCGCTGGCTACAGAATGCTCTTTCCCCATGCTGTCATCCCCGTTGAACACACTGCTGGAGAAAACTACATGACGAAGCTGACGTACGGTGTTGTGCCATTTTTTTTCAATCCTTGCCCAAAATCTACTCCCCTTCATGTGAATGCGACGTGTTATAAGTTTTTTTTTTAAGATCCAATAGCAATGTGAGCAAAATCCGACTTCTGTTCATTCAAGCCTGTCACTTAGTGCGTCCTGACACGATTGAATATCATAAAGTTACATTGAAATGAGTAGTGTAGCCATAGCCTAGTCTAATGCACTCACATTGAAAACTTATCAATGGCAATAATGGTAACTAACACTTTGTACAAGACAAATTAACAATTTACACAACAAAAGGCTCCAGACACATGATCAAAGTAAAAAATACAGTTTTGATTAGCATCAAAATATTCTTCAATTTTCAAATTACAGAGCACAGCGCTCACATTCGTAAGGTGACAGCAAATTCTTAGATGACAGCAAATTCTTAGATGACAGCCGAATTGGACGAAAAGGGGGTGATGTTTTTACTTATTCTTTGTCCTCCACCAAACAGCCCACCCTGTGTGTGAGGCTAGGTAGAAGAAGATAAGAAGATGATGGGTACCTCTGCGGGGGGTCTTACCATGACCATTCCACCTGCATTGACCATGTTGCCGGAGACTGGCAGGGTCACGGTCACAGTGCCTTGGCCACTGTTGGTAGTGTTGGTGTTGGCTCCCCCGGCCTGTACAATCTGGGCACCTGCCAAGCTGGCTGCTGGGATAGTGATCATTCCTACAGGCGGAGGGAAGATTAAAGGAAGGCAACACCGGGAGGGTTAAGGCACATAAAGATGATTATTCATGCCTATATATTTGTGACGTAATTTTGATGTAGCAACTCCTGAAATTCACATTCCGTGTAACAAAAATATCCAAGCAGAGTTGGTATTTCCAACCGGAAGTGCTGACACTTGATATACGTTCCCCAAAAGAACGACTACATTACTTGTGTGTTGTTTTGCAGCGTTACCTTGCTTTAAGATTATCATCTTGGTCACCATCCTGAATTCTACATGATTGATTCTGGTTCTAAATGTCTAATCGCAGTACTGTTATTAAAGGGGAAGTGAACAGAACACAACGGAAAAGAAGAGATGAGTTTACCCTGTTGCAGGACGGTACCGTCAGCATTGACAGGCTGGTAGACGATGGTCTGTCCGTCGGCCGTCTGGGCCACCTGCTGGCCTTGAACGCTGATCTGCTGGCCCTGTAGGGTCACAGAGGAAGAGGGAGACATTCAGTAATGACTGAAGAAGATGGAAAATATTTGCCAGTGAGGCCTAGCAAGACATGACTTGTCAGAATGAGGACTGAGTGGGACCTGGTTCTGCCCAGCGGTGATGGCCGTTTGTGGCTGCTGGATGATGATCTGCTGTGGTTGTCCTTGCTGGCCCTGGAGCTGAAGGGTCTGACCGCCCTGGAGCTGGATCTGGCCCGGCTGTACCAGCTGGATCTACACATGCACACAGTCATACACACAAGTTGGTAGTTTTTTTAATAAGATGGTAAATACACAATGTTCTTTACATTATTTTAGCCGCGGTGACACAGGTGGAAAAATTGCCCCACAGTTAGAAAAATGTAAATACCACCAAAGCTTTATTGCCCAGCCAAAATAATTACAGCATAATTTTCAATATGTCAAAAATATCCAACTACAAGCCATTCTTAAACTACAACACTTACTGGAACTGGTCCTGGAAGGGACCTAGGAGCAACAAAACCACTATACAGGAAACACTGTGTCCCAGCAGAGTATAAAGTGTAAAATTTGAAAACTGATATCGATCTAGTCATTGAATGGCACCCCTCACCTGCTGTAGTCCCTGGGCTCCAGACACGGGGACCTGCATAATGGTCTGGCCCTGACCCCCCGACATGGCCTGTACCATGATGGGTTGCCCAGACGATGTGATAAGCTGTCCGCCGCTCACCTGGACCATCAGAGGCTGGCCCTGGACCTACAGAGAGATGTAAAGTTGTTACACTAACACATTAGCTGTTAATTATCTTAAAGTGGCAAGCTCAAAGATCTCCCGTTTCATTGTCTTTGGCGGTACCTATGGCGAAAAGCGGTAATTGCAGGTGTGTAATTGGACCTCGCTTCAAAAGGAAAACAGGTCACTAACACCAATTTGAATGCATGCCGGGGAAGTCGCCACAGACACCCGGTTCTTAATACTCATAATACTGCAAATGCAAGGGCTTTCATCAGTGGGCCATGGGCTCAATGACCATTGTATTACCTCATTTGGCGATAGATAGTGACTTAACAGACATTTATTTAAATGAAAATCTTCGGAGATCTTCAAGATTGCCACTTTAAGGGCAATGCTATGGCTTAGATCAGTGGTTCTCAACCATGTGCCATCATGACCCAAGAGTATGCAGGTTTTCATTCCAACCATTCACTACACCTGTTCGATTTCACTAATCAGCCCACCTTTACACAGAGAGGGGGGGAACTAATAAGTGAAATCAGCTGGTGTTGTCTTTGGTTTTAATGAAAACCTGCATACTCTTGGGCCACAGTGGCATATGGCCAGCTCATTTGAACCACTGGTTCAAATCATAGCAAGCAAAGAATGTCATTCAGGACCGGTCCTGAACCCACATCTTTGTTAAAACCATTTGATGATTTGCTGTCCTGCTATTTTGGGATATAAAATGAATACAAAATGACAAACACTTTCATTTTGCAATGAGACTGAAGAAAAACAGCATGGGATGATGTAACAGCCTGTAATAACTATGGATCCACATAAACCTTTGTGTAACTATGTTATAATTACTGTAGTAACAACATCCAATGTTGAGCCCCAAAAGGCTCTCTCACAAGAAACATTACACATACAGAAATGCGTGTAGCCATGTTTCAAATCGCTGTGTCCTCATCATAGAGAACAAGGTCAGACTTGTAAAAGTCACTTTTAAAAGCAAGAGATAGAAAACACAACTCAGGCAGACAGTAGACTATTGACAGCCATGAGCAAAGACGCGGACACCTGAGGCTGACACACAAGACACACTGTGCCGAGTCAAATACATGCAGCTCAGACGGCTACAGGACATGCTAGGAGAGAGGCTGAACCAAACGGCACTGGAATGGGTCATGAACCATGGCTATGGTCGTAGCATGCAGACTTTGAAGACTGTAACACTGTTGTGACACAGGGCGGCGGTGACACCACTACCTGGAGTGTCTGCACCTGCTGGCCTGAGGCCGTCACCACCGGAGCCTCTGTTTGCAGCTGCACAGCAGTCACTGTGCCCTGCGTCTGCAGACAAGGCAGGAGAGCTATAGTCTCGGGCAAGGAACTAAACATGGCTGAAATGTCAGCACCATCAGCTAAGTTTAATTGTGTTTTACTAATATCATCAGCAAGGATGGTTCAATCCAGGGGACTTCTTACCTGTGTGCTTAGACCAGAACAGATCTCTGTTATGCATCAACTAATCAGCTCAAATGACATTCTAAACCAGTTTTATTTGAGTAAATTCTATGCTCACCTGCTGTTGGATCTGTCCATTGGTAGTCTGTACGACTATTTGCTCCCCAGTTGTGGTTGTGGCAGTGGTGTACTGCTCCATAACTAGTTAATGTCACGTTCCTCCCTGAAGACACATTGGAGGTAAATATAAGATTATTCATTATTATTATTATTCATTATTGACATCCGCACCTTCATGAATAGCTCCAAAGACAAGGTTTGTTTATCTGACTGTTCACCAAATGTTGCAAGACGATTGCGTCTATGGCAAAATTTTATTTTATTTGGGGAATATTTCAATTCCAACTCATAACGTTAGCTTGTCTATTTTGTTTGTTCAAACCTGGAGGGGTGGGACACCACTCCATATTCATATGGGGCAGCTGTTAGCTTGTTGTCGTCCCCCTTTACTTTGTGTTACGTTAGCAAGATATTTTCTTGGGACAGTTAACGTTAGCTGACGTTAATCATATAGTAGTAGATGTAGATGAACATGTCAGAAAAACATGTAATGGTATGTTAGTCGGCTATCGTTAGCCGCCCAACCAACATACAACCGAGTCGAGCAGTTGCTTATATGACCATTTTGCTAGCTAACGTTGACTGCTAGCTGGCTCCTTACATGACCAGGCATCCCTTTGTTTGAGAATAGAGACTTTAGCTTCGCTAGCTAACGCTCGTCGGGCACCCCGATCATGTTTCGACACAACAGCCGAGACGGGGGAGAACAAGATCATATTTGCGAGCCGTGCAGCCGAGGGGTCGACACGGCCGCAATCAAAATTGCCATTCGATTTTTGCATTTTGTAGGGTTAGTAATTTGGTTGGTCCATAACAAACCAATCCGTGCTGACAACTACCAATGCCTTCAATCGGGTCTCCCTTACCGTATCTTCGCTGTCCGGTTTCCCTCTGATTGGCTCTGGTACAGCTCTCTAAAGCCCAATCACCAAAGTGAGCGGACAAAATGGCGCAAATGAAACGACAGCGACGTGGGGGGGAGGAGGCGCGTGCACGGGAACGTCAGAGTAGTGCCACGCGCGACGCCCTCGACCGTCCACGAGATGTCTCCGTCTCCCTCTTCTTCTTCTTCTTTTTCTTTTTCTTCTTCTTCTTCTCGGGTCGCGTCGCTTTAAAATGGGACGTTCGTGTGCTTGTTTTGTTGTTTTACTGGGCCCTCGTAGAGTTTGGTGTTGCCTTTATTGTGATTCCATTTCCCCCTTTTGTTTCCTTTTTGTTGTCTGTTTAATGTTGTTTTTGTTTGTGGATATAAGATTTAAAAAAGATCACATTTCGATGTTATCAATCGAGATTTTATATTTTATATTTTCTTAATATTTTTTTGTATACACTGCAATGTGACATTTAATTTATGATCAATAAAAAAAGGATTGCATCGCATTATGTTTGAATCTGGGGATGATCGCTACATTATTATATTAGGAAAAACAATTCAACTCAAACTATTTGTTCTAATCCTGTAATGTTTATAAACAGAAACAAAAATCGGAAACACTGATCTCCTGACGGTCTTCTTAATATTTCATAAGTGGATATCTGGATATTTTTTTCGTTTTTGCCAAGTGAACCTTCTTATTCAGGCCTAACCCCATAGCTGATCCTCCACTCCAGCAGTGGGCGGTGCTGTTCTTTAGTACCTGGCGTTTCGTACAGTTTATTTGCGGAAGTTCTGGTGCATCTGTTTCTCGTACCATGAGTTCAAGGAAAATAGATTCGTTTTGTTGAATAACGTCCCGGGAATTGTGTTACTCAGGCGAATATTTGCACCGTATACCTATTAGTTAGTCTCTTGACAAGCCCCGATAAGCCCTTAGATCTGAAAGGCTGGTCAAGGTGTTAGATCCATAAGGTATATAATTAGGTAATTGGGTTTTATAGCTAATTTGTTTTGTTTTGTTTTGTATGTTAGCCAGCTACCTAAGTATACCTGGCCCGTTGACTCGTATTGGACAAAATGTACGTTTCCTAAAATAGATTAAAGGCGTTGATGCAAAAGTGATTAGACTGCTATCCCTGAGACTGCACAGTATCCAGACTAGTGGTCCTTCAACATGGCCCTGCCTCTCGGGGTGTTCTCCCAGGTCTTCAGGCTTGGCTCTCTGTCACTGATGCCCATGGTTTCTGCAAGAGGCTGTCGATTTGCTAGCAGAGATGCCAAAGCCTGGATGGGACAAAGCCGTGTACACAAAGGCCCAGACAGAAGATCACGACCGACCCATGAGATGTCTGGTGAAGAACCCGAGATGGAGGATATAGAGGACAAGCTCCAGACCTTACTCGAGTAAGCAGCAGAATCACACATCATTACGATGTAAACCTTCCTTAATAACTACCCTTTGTGCCATCTATTTGGACATGGTGGGATAATTTAACTAAATGGTTTCTCATATATTTCCTAGTGAGGAGCGTAAGTGGCAGAGGACTGTGAAATACCATAAGACGAGGCGGAATATGATGCCATCGGGAGCTCCGGAGAGGAAACTAAGCTGGGATGCTATGGAGCAGATCAGGTGAGGACCTCTGTCTTACAGTAGTGAACCATGCTTTTACTCATCCCAGGGAAATACCTGATCATTTCTCTTAAATAATGTTGCACGTAACACTTTAGACAAACGTCATCCTCTGATGTTATTCCTCCATCAGGTATCTGAAGCGGGAGCAACCAGAGGAGTGGACAGTAGAGCGTCTTGCTGAGGGCTTCTCCGTCACCCCTGATGTCATCCTAAGAGTCCTCGGGAGCAAGTTTGCCCCCACACCTGAAAGAAAAGCAAAACAGGATGCTAAAGTAATGGTTAGACTCAACCAGAAGGCTTTATCTGCAGGTAGTGGTACAGGACAGAGCAGGCTACAGTTGTCTGGGAACAACATGCCAGCCATGTTGCCCACTGGAAGTAGTACAGGCACATTGGTGGCTTTGGCCAGTCAATCTCTTATGGCCAAAGTCGAAGAGTCAGGGGCCCTGGTGGCCAGGAGTGGTGGTCCTCTCTCTCTACCCTCACAGGTCTCAGTCTCACCAGCTGTTTTCAGTAAACATGCCTCAGTGACAACAAGATTGGCAGAAGACTGTGCTACCAAAGATAATACTTTTGAGGAACATGTGGAAGAGGAGGAGGAAGAAGAGAGCTGGGATGGACTGGTGTTTACAGAGAAAGAACTTGATGAGCTAATGCTAACAACAAAGTCCTCTCCTGTTGTGCAGGTTGGGAAAGATTTTTTTGACACTGAGGGCAATTTTTTGTATAGAATATAGACCTTTTGCACTAGTACAAGATCAGAAAAACCTTTAACAGAGATTGAGGAACATGTTAATTTATTGTTCAACCAAAAGCAAATTGCGTCAAATATACAGTTTAGAAGAAAGAAACAAAGCAGATACAAAGATGTAACATTGTATATTTACAGAACCATTATTATTATTATTTATACAGCATTTCAAACTGCAAGAAAACAGTGTCACCACTTCCATCATCAAACCTTCATTAAATAATAATTCAGTAACTGTCTCCCCAGTGAGTGTATAGCAGCTACATAACCCCGTACCCAATCTTTTGAGTTTATTCTGCATTCAGACCAAAGGTCATGTCTCTAGACATGACGCATGACACAATTGGGTTAATCTAGCCGATTTTGTTTTTCAAGCTCTGGATCAGAAGAAACTATTTCATTAAACATACGTGTTATTGGAAATAAACATGCAATCAACTTCAATAGGAGCTTGTATGAAACAGACATTTTTTTCACTGTTTAAGGATTTGTCAACATAGGCAACAAGTGCATCTACGGGGTGTCGTAGACATACTGAATGTAAATGGTTGCACAATCGATATACTAAATAATTATCAGTAAATACCCACTGGCCATACCTTGGGAAGGCCTCCACCACATCCCCGTACCAGGCACTTGTATAACCTCATCCAAGCAATATCGCATTTACTGCACTCTGAACCTACTCACAAATAAATAAAACCTTTATGAAAGCAATGCATTGAACACAATACAAAGACAAACAATTGTGCAACAAATGTTTAAAGGAGCAAAAACCCTGTTACAGTTGATGTGATAGACGAGACAGATCTGTTGAGAAGCAATAGCCATTCCAGTTGTTTCAAGTTCAAATATTTTTGAATAATTTCAGTAAAAATGCAGTAGTTCGTTAGGAATGGCCTGCCCCAGTTAGAAACCTTCAAAGCCATGTGATCCTGGAGAATTTGCTCACCTCATATTCATATAGTGCAGAACAATATTGTGAGCTTATACAACCATTAACTTTGTTAATAAACTGTTAAAATATGCTAGCATCAATCAATCATTCTAGACTACACTTACAAAATTACATTTCTTTGCTTAAAGCTTCATTTTCTGGCCTATAAAGTGATGCATTGCTTTATTTATTTCACATATGAATCTGTTGTAAAAAATAGCTGTAGATATTTACTATCAAACTTTAGATATTTCTGTAATTGTGTAGTGTAGTTACTGTCTGTGTACCACACAAGACTTTAATTTGCTAATTAAGTTGAAAAGCTTTTGCTAGTACAAAAACTGCTCAAATAATTCTAAACGTGCTTTGTATATGCAGCAAATTGGATGCAGTAGTCTTCTCACATGAGTCGTTAGTCAAACCAAGTTTAGGAAACATGTTAAATTACAAATTTTTCGCATACAAAGGACCTTGTGCTTTAGGCAGTCACAACTGCAGACGTTATCTTTGATCTAAATCCTGTCTTGCAATAGACACACTTCGCCATCTTCCATAGATATTGATGCGTGGTATGAAAGCTAAGCCTAGGTGAGGTATTTCACACAATAACTTCTACATTTAAAGTGGAATTATTGGAGATTATGGCAATGAAAGTGTTATGTGTGCTGACAATGTATCTAAACATAAATGTTATTGCTATCAAACTTAATGCAAATGTTAGTTTCCACTTGCATTTTATCACTTAGACAAATACTTAAGTAAAAGCAAAGATTAAGACTCGAGTGGCTAGGGAGAGTTATTAACCGAGCCACAGCAATCAACACCAACCATATTAACACATACCCAAATGAAAATCACATCAGTAAAAAGGTTTATGTACAAGTGCATGAGGAGAGGGAAGGAAGCAGGACACACATCTTCGACAGAAGTGGATAGTAATTCCCAAGAACGACTCCCAAGTGATGGGGCAGAACCCGTAATGCAATGTTGGTGTATTAATATATCTAGCTTGCTTTAAAGCAGCATTTTATTACTCTGCTTCCATCAACAGTCCAAATCACTGCATCATTCCTCCATTCCTAAGAAAAACAACTTGGAAAATTGAAACTCAAAATCAACAGAATCAACCGTCAACGCACAACATTACAACCCCTCCTGCTTAGTCCTCCTCAGCCACGGCATTATTCCCGGGAAGCCTCTGTACATTCATTGGATACCTCACAGATGACGGCGGAGTGACACAGACTCTTTTGTCTGTTGGCGGAGGCCAAAGGTCACGCTAGAAGGTGAAAGGAAGAAGTAGCTGGAGACGAGAGAGTGACGGGACAGTGGCCGTCCATAGGGTGCACTGGAAACCTGTTGCTTCGCTGCACAACAGGTTGGGCCTGCTATTCCAGGAGATCCTGCGCACAGAGAACAGAACAATACACCAGTGAAGTGGAGTGGGTGGAGGGGAAACCCACCTAAACTCAGTTCACCCAACAGAATAGAGTTTACCCACTTTCTTATGGTGACATAAATCTTTACTGAATAAATTCATAGTATACATCATAATTAGTATCAAACTGATGTAATTCATAGGAAATAGGATATTATGAGGGGAAAAGCATAAATTAATGCTTTTCTGGAAATGTAATTGATTTTTGGTTGGTGATTACTGATTGAAGGTCATAGTTTACCAACCTTTGTTTACCATTACATCACCTATTTGTAACTTCTCTAGCTCCCTAAATGTATAACAACTGAAAACGTGAGCTGTAAAGACACAAGTGTATGTCTAAGAACCTTCGATGGCTTTAGAGAGTCTAATTCACTTTGCTACCATTGCAATACTCTGGCCCTGTCCTTGCTAAAAGTTGGTACGCCGATTATCACGTTGCCTGTCTTTGGCCGTGTCTTTGTGAAGGGAGGAATACGTGTCCGCCGTACCTCGTCTGAGTCATCGTGGAACTCCCTCTTGCCGTTCTGAATGTGGTTGGTGTCCAGTGGCTCGTCCACCCCGTCGATGCCGTTTGCCTCGGCGTGCTGCTGCAGCACAGAGTACCTGTGAACCAGGAACCTGCAGAACACAACCAGAACACTGTGAGAACACTCAAAAACAAAACAAAACAAAAAACAGTGAAAGTATGGAATAGTGGAAATATTGCCACTCCGTCTGTCTACAGTTACAGTTGCATGAAAAAGTTTGGGCACCCCTGACAATTTCCATTATTTTCATTTATAAATAATTGGGTGTTGGTCCACAACTTCTACTTTTGATCTATCAAATAACTGATGGACACAGTAATATTTCAGTAGTGAAATT